>RJWM01012632.1:0-55971 GCA_004363535.1 Dasyprocta punctata
CCAGTGTGTGGTACTCTCTGCCCTGTGCTGGGCAGAGTGCTCTGGAAATCAGTTGTCTGGTCCATTTCTCCAGAGAATGAACTTCCCGTCTCCTACAAAGGGTGCTGGGAGGAGAGGGCGGCTCCTGCTGCTCTTGACCCAGGTCTGCTGCCCTCTCTGCCCCACCTCTCCCTGCCTGCAGAGGGAGCTGGCACCTCTTTCAGCTTTCTTGGTTCTCCTGGGCCAGGTTCCACTCATTCTGTTGCACCTTCACGGCAGCCATTGAAATCTCTTGCTTTGTCCTTGAGAATTCACACCTTTTTTTTATTTCTTAATCAAACTTCTTAAATGGAGTTTGAGAAGGGAGGTAAGATGTACACATTTTCGATCTATCACATTTGACCAAAAGTTCTCACTTTTCTTTTGTGAAGACCAGAGATTGTGCTTATATGATGCGCCATCTCCTTCATTTAGTCATTTGTCTGTTTCTTTGTTTGTCTAGTATTTCCTTAGTGCCCCATCTGGCCTCACAGCCTGGGGGAACACACCAGAATGCAGGGTGATAAGGCTTGTAACTGACATGTCAGAGACTCAAATCTGAATTTTTGAATCAGGCCCAGAGTTCATTCCAAGATGAGAAACCAACGCAAAAGAACACATTGTGCTTTCCAAAGCCCCTGATATGATAAAGAGAAAAGAAATGGACTGCTGTGGGAGGAGGTGTGCTGTCTCCTCTGCAGGGCGCAGGCACTGGGAAGCCCGGGAATCACGGGCAGGGCAAGAGTGGGTGTGCAGTCAGCTGCTGTGGGTACTCTAGATAACCCTAGATGGCCAAGGCACCGGATGACCACACAATCCTCTCTGATGCTCAGTTCCCTAATTCAGTGATTTTAATCCACTCATTCAAACACAACTACGTGTTCAAGGCCAAGGTTTCCACCTGGAGCATTATCTTCCCACTGGCCATTCCACCAGCCATCATTCTTGTCTCATAAAACTAGATTCACACAGTCCCATTGCTCAGAATGAGGCTGGAGTCATATTTCCAAATTCTTGACATATAACCACCTGCAGTATTCAGGAATAAAAAAAATAAGAATTCCTGGGAATTCTCAGAAATTCCTCACCATAAGTTATTCTTAAAATACTTCCAGCATTCTTTTTATGCTACTTATTATCATTTGTATCTTAATTTTGTTTAATGTAAAAGAAAGTTAAGTTTAGTGATTATATAAAGAACTGCTGCTTACAGGGAATACCAAAATACTAGAAAACTCCAGAGAACATTTTTGGGTTATGTGGATAATGTGACATTCAAATCTTCTTGCAAAGGAAACATCACTACATAGACTAATGGTTTGAAATTATCAACTTAGAAATTTATTTTTGCTTTCAAAACAAAATTGTTTCTTGTAACTCCGCTCATAGGATTTGTGGAAAAATACATCCTATGGATATAGATCTGTTGGTATTTATTTTCTAGGCAGCAATAATTCACAGCACCAGACAGGACCACAGACACATACAACAATGCAATGGTAATAAGCAAGCATATTTATATGGGGACCATGTCTCTCCCAGGTGCTCCTGTTCCCATTTCTAAAATCATTGACCTTAACTTTCAACTTGAGAGTTGTCAGCATTTTCCTGTGCCTGACTTGGACTTGATGGCAGCAGAGTCCTTCAAACCAGCAATGTTTCTATGCTGATTGTTAAGATTCAATGTTCACAGGAGAAATATAACACGGTTTTACCAATTGATCTTTCCAGGGATTCAGGATTTGGAGAAATACATAATTTCCCTAAAAGTGCTCAAAAGAAATTCCAGCATGGAAATGCTAGGAAGGATTTGGACTTTGCCTAATTGCTAAAGGAAGATCCTTGTTTAAACAAAATAGCGTCATAAATGAGAGCATGCACAGTGTCAAGGAAGCAGCACCTGGGTTTGAACCTAGTTTTCCATTAAGGGCAGTCCCCCACCTCACGCACCCATCTAGGGTACCATGCAGCTCTTACCATTCCCCCAGGGGCCACCTGTAAGTAGCCAATCCCCAAACTCATTCTGCTCTTCATATTTAGCATTCATTGAGTGCCAGCGAGGTGCCAATAACTATACTAGGTGTCAGAGACAGGGACATAAATGGGATAGAGACTCTGCCCTCAGAAGGTTGTCCCATCTAAGGTACAACATTGGGCAGGGTCCAGTGGAGCCAAAAGGGAAGATGACCACGACCCCAGCCTCTCCCCCATCTCTTCATCCCAGAACTTCAACCCCAACCCCAGCAATAAAAGGCAGTCAGCCATTTGGTCATAGCTAATGGTGCGTTATCAACCTGTGTGTGATTTTGTCATTCTGTGATAGCCAAGTGGAAAGAAGAAGGAAAGGGCAGGGTACAAGGGTCTATTTTGTTCCTATCTGTTGTTCTAGCTGTCAAATCAGTGGACACCTTAGAAGGTACACTTCACTAGAAGGGAGGGCAACACTCTAGAGAGGCTGGGGACTGAACTTGCTCTGCCTTCCTTCTGGAAGGGAGGAAATTCCTCCACCAGAGTTGCTCAGCAGAGAATGAAGAAGGCAGACACCAGTTCCTGAAGGAGGGGAGAGGGAGAAAAAAGCGTTAGATCCCAGGCAGGTGTGGATTTAGCATGAGGATAATAGAGTTTAAGCCTTAGGGCCCCTCACGTGCCAGCATCCTCTCAGTTCCTGGGGTTTAATATTTGTAAAATGTGGGAAGTGTAACATCTCGAGATTACAGTCTTTCTCCACTCTGACACTCCTTGGTTAGGAATGCCTTTCATGTTCATAGTGGTTGCAGTGGCTATAGGCATTTGTAGGATTTGGCTAGGGAGAAATCTAGTCGAGAGAACATTTATGTGATTTTCAATCACTTCTGAGAGATCTTTAAATTCGTTGTGATTTTCTGTTTTGATGCTTTCTACTATAGTTAAACTGTTTGCAGAAACACCCTCCTTTGGGTAGAAACACCCCTTCTTCGGGTAGAAACACCCCTCTTTCAGGTAGAAACACCCCTCCTTTGGGTAGAAATGGCTTTCGGGAATATCCCTCCTGCTCACTACCCTGATGACTGAAGGATTTGACTGTAATGTGAATGTAGCTCTTGACACCTGGCTCCGGAAGTGGGGAGGAAGTGTGAGAGAAACGAGGCTCAAAGCGTACACAGTCAGAAGCCAGTGTGTGGAAAATGCTTTCAGCTATGCGAAATGTAAAAACCAGGATTTGACTCTCATTGACATCTAGTCCAAGTTTTCTTCTGCCAGGATATTTCTCTTGTCTGGAATATACTTAATAACGCAGCACACACAATTATAAGCACAACATATATTTTTGTTCTCTGTTGGAATTGAAAAAACAGAATGTATCAAATTCTTGAGTTTGTAAGCATAAATTTATAGCAGTATTATAAAAGTTTTTAATCAGCCATACTAGAAGAATAAGTAAATTATTCTTCTTTCTGTAGAAATTATTATTATTATTTTTCATTTCTGGCAGCAGAAGTGAGGCTCTAATCCACACTCTTACCGTGGCCCCATTCACAGATAAGCACCCAGAGTCGAGAAACTGTAGGGTTTTTTTGGGGGGTGGGTTTGCGATAGGGTCTCACTATATTGCCAGGACTGTCCTTGAACTCATAATGATCCTCCTGCCTCAGCCTCCCAAGTTGTAGAACTGATCTTAACAAAATTGTTGGCAAATGAAGTGATCATCAGTGTGCACAGCACAAACACATGGAAAAATATAGTTATGTCAGTTAAAAATGTTATTTTTCTAGATTTTGTGATGTTTGGGATATGTCTGCCTTTATTTATTTTTCTCTTTTATCAGTGTTTTTTGTTTGTTTGTTTGTTTGTTTGTTTTGGTACAAGGAACCAAACTCAGGACCTTGCACTTACCAAGCAGGCACTTATGCTGCTGAGCTATAACTCCAGTCCTTATTTTTGTCTTTTTGAGACAGGGTCTCACTACGCAGTTCAGGATGGTCTTGTACTCACTTTGTAGCCCAGGCAGTCCTTGAACTTACAATGATATTCCTGCCTTAGCCTCCCAAGTGCTGGGATTACAGACATGTGCTACCACACCTAGCAGATAGGTCTGCCTTTAAAAATGTATAATTTGTTGTGATCTATTTTCTTATTCTAGATACATATTTACTTTTATACCTAGTTTGTTACTTGTAATTTTGTATTATTTTTCATAAAGAAATCGTTACGTTGTGTAAACTGTAATCCACTCCATCAAAACAAAACAAAACAACCCTGAGAGATGAGGACCCTCAGGCCCTGAGGCCATCAGAGACGCGAAGCTGAGGGGCTGCGTGGCACCTTGGTGGCAGGAGGGTATGGGAGCTGCTGAGCCTTGCATTTGCTGGGCCAGCACGCTAGTGGCTTTTCCCCAACACAGCTGTGGCTGGGAGGGTGGGTGGCCACTGTGTCACACAGCCCTGGGCCTCGGACCTGGCCAAGGCTCTGACCATCATCCGTATCTACAATCATTAAAATCAGGACCAGCAGGAGCGGTCCATGGTGGACTGGGACCCCCAAATGTTCCCAAGAGGCATAAACTTGCATAGTTCGGACTTTCCCCTGCTGTGGCAGACCCTCCTGCCCACCCAGCGTCAGCCCACTCAAGCCAGAGAGCTGGAGCGGGCCTGCGCAGAGTACCTGTGCCCACCCGGAAGACGGCGTCACCCTACACGACGTGCTGCTCCTCTCCCTTAACCGTAGCCTTCCGTCCCTCTGGCCTAAAGGGCCATTTTGTCTCCAGCCTCATGGCGGTTTTTTGCACCATGAGCCCCAACTGTCTGCAGTCCTCCTGCAGAGAGAGCCCTGGGATCCCGGGCTGTCCTCCAGCTCTGCCAATCCAAGCCTGAAAGAACACTGCCCCCGTGTGGCCAATATAGAGGTGCAACTCCGAGAGACGGGCAAACTCAACATAGTATGGTCCCTTGGCCCTTTGACTTCAGTCGAATGAACGCTTTGGGCCTTCCCTGACCCTCTTCAGAGCACAGGACCCAACAAGGCCTGATGACTCGTTCTTCTCTGGAGACATGTTCCCCACCAGGCATCCTCGACTCCAAGCTACTATTTAATAGGGCTAGGGCTTCAGAGGCCATTGCAGCTCATCTGAGGGAGAAGGGAAGGAAGGGGTGCAAGCAGGCCTGAGAGGAGCTCAAAAAGCACAGTGGATTCTGACAGGCCGAGGGGAGGACAGTGTCTGTTTCTCACTCGTCCTCAAGCCCCCTGCGGGCAATGTCCCAGACACACAGTGCTCCCTTGGTGACGTGGAATAGACACGTGCACACCTGCACTCCAGGTGACGGCCTGGCCCCGAGCAGGGCAGCCAGGGAGGCAGTGTGCAGGAGATTGGGGCAGGGGGAGCTGCTTCTCGGCAGACGTTTCAGGTCAGCAGAACACTGACCTGAGTTTTCTAGAAACCTGAGTCCTAGCCACAGCTCTGTGCTTTCCCTGATCACCTGAGTGTCTGAAGGAAGGGGACTGAGTTCTGCAATCGGCTCAGAGGTGGCTCAGAGGTGGACAGAGCCAGGCAGGTGTAGTGTCTCCAATTCCATTTGATTTGCTAACACATCGAAATCAGGTTGCATTGTAGACAGTCTGTCTTCACAGGCACAGCGAAATGTCCACAAGAAGGTCCCCTGCATGCCTGGGGCACAGGAGGAAACAGAGACTCTGAAGAGTTAAATAGCTGTCTCCAGTTGTGGCCAGTTTGTACGAAGTCAAAACAAAAAGAGCGTTTGTCTTGGCCAGGAAGCCTTCCTAAACACATCAGCTTCCCAGCCGGCCTCTCAGGCGGGACAGAGGATGTCCAGAAGAATCACCTGGGGATTTTTTTTTTTTTTTGAGACAAGGTCTCACTATGTAGTTCAGGCTGGCCTCAAACAGTGATCCTCCTGCCTCAGTCTCCAGAGTGCTGGGATTACAGGTGTGAGCCACCAAACCCAGCCACCTGGGGATTTTGATAAAATACAGATTCTGATGCATGAGGCCTGGGGTAGGGATCCGGGTTCTGAATTTCTAACCAGTTCCCACCTGATGCCAATTCTGCACGTCCTCACCACAGGTGACTTACAAGGTGCTAAATGCACCGTGTTCCCCTCAGCTAGCCCTCTGTGCACACTGTCCCATTGATCCAGAACTTGCCCCCCGCATCCCCCTATCCTGTCTCTTTCACCTGGCTGCCAAGTCTACTTCTCCAGGACTCAGCTTAGATGCTGCTGCCTGTAGCAAGCCTTCCCGACTCCTTTGAGACTGGTTGGCTCTCATCTGTTAGAGAAGCAAACAGAAATAGGGGAAGGGACATGATAAATGAGATTTGCTTTTTAAACACTCAAGAAAGAGAGGGAGTAGGAAATAGATGAAACAAGAATGGTGAAATATTGGTAATTTTATTGAAATTGGGAGGTAGAAATATGATATTGTCCTCTCAATATTTGTATGTTTGAATCTTTCCAAAATAAAAGGCTTAACCCAAAGTGATCCTCCTGCCTCAGCCCTCTGAGTGCTGGGATTACAGGCATGCACCACCATGCCCAGTGATTCTATTTTCATTTGTCTTTTTCACAGGTACTGATGAGAACGTGTACTGTTAAAGCAAAAGCAAAACCAGAATAAATGCTGTATTGCTTACAAAAACAAAATAAATAAAAGGCTTAAAAAATAAAGCCTTAATTATGCAATCCTTGCATATATGAAGTGTGATTTTAAAAAAATATGATGAATTTTAATTTTTAAATTTTACAGTAACACATACATTGACATTAATCTCCCTGAGAACACGCCCTTGCTTCAAACACACTTATCCCATTGTTCTTGCCATTTCCTGAAGCAGTTCTAGAACTTCTTTTCTGTGTGTTGTGGTGGCTGAGTCAATTCAAAACATTTACCTTTTATGGTCATTTGATTCGGGGGAAAGAGCCAGAAGTCATAGGGTACCAGACTCTGTGAATAAGATGGATAAGGACACAGCATCATGTTTTCATGAGCCTGCCTTTCCATGGGATGGCACTTAGCCAAAGCATTTATCATATTTGTGATCATACCTTGCAAAGACATGCTCGAAAAAGGGTGTTTCCAGAACCATTTCAGAAAGTGGCAAGAATGATGCGATACATATGTTTGAAGTCAGGCGGAGAGTCTTGAAAGGATGGCGGTGTGTCTTTTGCTGTAGTAATTTTTATTTAAACATATATATCTTGATCACTTGTTGTACCACTTTAGGTAACTGTCCCTGAGTGTCCCCTCACCATCACTCTAACCCTTACTGCACCGCTTTTTGAGATGTCCTAGGCTGTGTACTGGGCTTTGTTCCCTTTTGTGCACTCTCCTCTAACACAGTGCTTGGCACATAGTATAGTCTCGTAGTATAGTTTCTGTTGAATTACTGAGTGAAAATCCTCCCAGGTTAATTGGCAGGTTAATTCTGGGAAACAGAAAATCCTCCCAGGTTAATTGTTAATTGGCAGAAAAGAAGCAAGTCAATAAAGTTATATGTTAAAAACAACAACAGCAAAAACAACAAAAACAAAACAAAAAACAGTGCTCATTGTTCTGCCTTCTGCAGAGCTTTGCTGTAGCTGCTCCCAGAAGCCCTGTGAAGCTCACGGTTTCCCAACAAAGACTTATCAGCACCTGAGAAAACTGGTGTAAATGAGTAAGAGAAAGCACATCTAGACTCTGGGCCTCCTCTTGTGTGTAAGAGAGAAGGGTGAATGAGTATGTGATTCAAAGTTGTTGGGCCATAAATAGTAAAGATTCATTCATTCAATTGCCTATATTGGTACAGTGTCTGAGCTTCAGACTTGTCTGACATGTTGGAGAAACCTCTATCCCGAAGTAGCTATTTGTATGAGCTGATATGAATGGAAGCATGTGTTTGTTGGCCAAATGAAAGAGGCCAATGGGGCCTCTGAGGGGAAGATACGCTCTTTTGTGCACAGATACCTTCCCCAAGACAGAATAGACTGTGGAAGAGTTGATAAAGCATCTGGGCCCACCCTAGTTGAGCCAAAGGTGTGAATGCGGGCTAGAAGCAAAGGGCTATCTGTGTAGGTCCCCGCATCAGCCCAGTGAGGCAACTACTGGAACCCCAGGATTGGAGAGTGAGCCATACTCCACTCATTGCTCACCTCCATCTGCGTAGACCCAGTGCTGCCCTAACACTCTGGTGTCTTCTGGCAGCCATCAGCGACAGGGGGTAGCAGAAGAAGAGCTTCACCTTGGTTTCCTGACTTGAACAATGGGATGAACAGAGGTGTCATTCAAAGGCAAAAGAAATAAGAAGGAAACATGATGAGTTCACCCTTGGAGACTTGCCAGAGCAGCCCCTTCAATTTGGGTGATAGGTTTGAGGAAAGATGGGGTTCACTTGGTTTCCCCCAACAGAGAACAAACTTCCTATTTCTAAGAGGCAGGAACAGATTCATAGAATCAAGGCAGGGCTAAGGGTCAGGAGACTAGAACATAAGAAGAATGAGGATGCGGCATGTCAAGTTCAAAACTTCTGAGGTTGACAATAAGAAAGGCCAGGAAAGTCTTTGATGGTACATCCTTGACCCAGGGTGACAAAACTTATGAGTCCATGCTCAGAAGCTGGCTGGCTTCCACTAAGCCATAAAATGTTTGTAGCTAGGTCATTTCTCACCCGTTTCTGTATGCCAAATCCCTAGCATGGGATCTAATTCAAAGTAGGTGTTGAGTTAATATTTGAAAAAAATCAATAAATGAAACGAATGTGCTTGGAATAGTGTTGATTTTTGCTTTGCCTCCAAGCTAAAATGAATAATTGAGCTCCTTCATATTCCATGTTATTATTGCTACCCTAGTTAGCATGTTTATATAGTATTTAATAACTCCCTTGTTCTCCTGAATTTTAAGGAAATAGAAGCTTCAGTAATGAGGGGAATTTTCATTTGATTGTTTTCTGTGGGACGTCAACTACAGCTCTCATCTGTTTTCCACGAAGTCCTTGTCGCTAATGGAATTGTGTATATTTTCTCCTTCCTGCTAAATACAGACCATAGAGAAGCAGACCTCTGCCAGCTTTCCGGCAGAGGAAGTTTAGTCTCAGCTAGAACCTGACAGGGTGGGCCTAAGTTTAGGTGGTCAAGGCAGACTACAGCCAAATAAGCAGAATAGCAAGAGGTTCCCCCACCCCTTGTTTGAGGGGACCAGGGGCAATGGGGCAGGGATGTGGTCACCCTGCATAAGCTTCAGGCTGCAGACCTTGCCTTTCTGAGACGCATCACATGTACACCCGCGGTCTTCCCCACAAGCTTCTCTGTCCTCCCTGCTGGTTGCCACCAGAGAGCTCAGGTCCCTTCTGCGGCCACTCTTCTCTGGACATCTCCACTACTTGCTCATCTAGCTCCCTGTGGCACACCTTCATTCTTCATCCTGGTCTGATGACTTCAAATTTCTGAGTGGTGGCAAAATGTGCCCTTTAAGCAATATTTGTTCACTCAACAAAGATTCACTGAGCCCCCAGTATGTATCTAATACTGTAACAGGCATTGGGAACACAGGGTTACACAAGACAGACAAACATCCTACTGTCATACAGCTTGGATCACAATGGAGGAAATGCTGTAGAATTGCTAAACAAATGAATGCGCCCAGAACTTCTGAAACAGCGTGGAAAGAGGGCTCATGACTGAGAGAATTGCAGACACCACCTGTCTCACCCAACAACTTTAAACAGGTAAATTCTTTTTTGGGGGGGGTGGTTCTGGAGATTGAACTCACAACCTCGCGCCTGCCAGGCAGGCGCCTAGGCCACTGAGCTAAATCCCTAGCCCATTTTTTGAGATAGGGTCTCACTATGCAGTTCAGTCTGGCCTTGAACTCACTTTGTAACCCAGGCTGGTCTCAAACTCACAACAATCCTCCTGCCTCAGCCTCCCGAGTGCTGGGATTAAAGGTGTGCACCACCACGCCTGTTTTTTTTTGTTTGTTTGTTTGTTTGTTTTTTGTGGCACCGGGTATTGAACTCACAACCTCGTGCCTGTCTGACAGGCGCTTAAGCCACTGAGCCAAACTCCCAGCCCTGGTTTTTTGAGGCAGGGTCGCACTGTGTAGCTCAGGCCAGCCTTGTGCTGGTGTTGTAGCCCAAACCAGCCTCGAACTCACAATGCTCCGCCTACCTCAGCCTCCCGAGTGCTGGGATTAAAGGCGTGCACCACCATGCCCGGCTCACCACGCCTGTTTTAAACAGGTAAATTCTGATCTGTGTGAACCACTATAGCAATAAGCAATGGCTCCCATTAGTGATGTACACTGACACCTTTAGTCCTCATAAGAATGCTGTGGAATAGTCACTAGTATTTAGATTACTTTAGAGATGAGCTAAGAAAGATTTCAAAATGGTAAGGTTCATCGACATGAAAAATCAAGTAAGCCTTAATACAACTGTATTGGGAGACCTCAATACATTGCTGTCACAAAAAGACAGGTGTGGAGTTCTTTGGATCCTCTGGGTAGAGTATCATGTCATCTGAAACAAAATCTATGTGTATAAAAAATTTGGTGTGACAGAGAAAAAAGAATTTTGAGTAAAATGTAATTTTTTTAGGGTCACCTTCAGATTTTATCTTTAATGTGAAATGTTCATTTGAAAACAATTGTGTTAACAATTAGTTAGATAGTGTTTCATGTCTGTATTTTTTGCCTTAAATAATTTTCGGGAATATCCAATATGCTGATAATTGTTGTTTTGTTGGTTGGGGTGAAATTGTTATGTTTTGATTTCTTGTTCTCCTTTTGTCTAAAATAAAAAATATTTTTAAAAAATAGTAAGGTTCACACAACTGTGCTTTGGCAGAGCTGGGATTTGAACCCAAGCAGCCTGGGGACAACACTCATGTATGTGTCCTGTTGCTACTTTTCCCAGGGAGAAAAAAGAAAGAAAGAAAAATATCTCATCAAGAAAAGGTATATAGCCTTTAATCCCAGCATGCGGGAGGCTGAGTTAGGCAGAGCATTGTGAGTTCGAGGCCGGCTGGGGCTACAACATGAGCGCAAGGCTGGCCTGAACTACCTAGTGCGACCTTGTCTCAAAAAAGTAGGGCCAGGAGTTTGGCTCGGTGGTTTAAGCACCTGTCTGGCAGGCACGAGGTTGTGAGTTTGATCCCCAGTGCCACAAAAAAAAAAGAAAAGAAAAGAAGAAAAGAAACAGTATACAAAGCTGAAACAGCCAAGGAAAATTTGGGGGTGATGTGATGAGGAAACAGATGTCCCAATTCCCCTCCTTCCTTAACCACTGGTGTGTGTGTGTGTGTGTGTGTATTTGTGTGTGTGTCTACAGAAGCACAAGTGCACACACATGAATGCATATCCATCCTGAACCCATGGCCAGAACCATTCCTTCTCCGCAGCCTTTGCTGATCCTTCCTTCCAATGCAAAGGACACTCAGATGATTGTTTGATCATCATGCTCATAGGACAGCTTTAGTGAAATCTGTAAGACTAGTGTTACAGTTATTAGAAGCAACTGTCTTCAATACACAGCATAAACTATGATGTAATTTTTACTGATGGAAAATAACTGAGCATCTACTATGTCCCAGTCAGCATATTGGTCCCATTTAAATGTGAGTTATGCATTGTCTTTGGGAAAGGCCAACCTGAAATGTTCAAAAGAATCTGTCAAGTCTTGGATCCAAACTATTTAGCTATACTACTTGTACTTGTTCTTAATTTTATAAATTAAGGTGCCATTTCAAAGTCACTGTTCATTGGTAAGTGGAATTACTAGATGATATTTAACTTAAGTTTAGGTTGAAGATCCTACAGCTTCTAGATGGCGGGAGATAAATACCACAAAGGTAGCTTTTACAGTAACTACAGTTACTTTCTAACTAAGAAACATTAGATCAGTAGCACTAGGTTGGAGTTCTGGACTTACTGGTTCTCACTGCTGAAATGTTTGAGAGCAGTGATTTTCACCAGAATGGCTAAAGTTTGAAGACTGACAAAAGCAACAGGAGCAAAAAGAACACTTACACCACTGTCGAGAGTGTGAGTGAGTACAACCACTCTGGACAGGTGAACACCGCAGGTGAATACATGAGCCAGGCGTAGGTACAGAGGTGAAGTGTGTATGTGTGTGCATCAAAGGAAGGTTCATAATAGCAGTTTTTATAATAATGCAAACTGTAAACCACCAATGTGCAACAGGGGTGGCAAATTCTTGACACAAAGGGACAGCGCAAGAGAAATATTTGGGGCACTGGAATTGTTCTGAGATGATGATTACAAGAATCTATATTTGTGAAAACAAGCATTCATGTACACTAAAAAAGGTTACCACATACAACCCCCCAAAAAACTTTACCCCTCCCTTGTGGCCTTCACTGCTCTCAGCATAAGCAGGAAGAGCAGAGGGTAGAGGCCTTCAGAGATTGGGACAGGGCCTGGTCAGAGCAGACGCTCATGGGGCTGTTTCTTACCCTCCGGTTCACATGGTTTGAGAATGCCCCCTGTCCTATGAGATGCCATGAACTCACTGTCCATCCTTGTGCATTTGTTTTTCAGTCCCTGAGCCTTGCCACTCAGAAACAGTTGAAGTTTCCTCCAGAAATCCCCACAGGAGAATCTGACCTCTGAGATCACGGCCAGTGCCGAGTCCCTTTGGGTTGCAGGGGAGAACTTGTGGCCGGATGCAAAGATCCATCTTACTCATATTTCCCAGTCCCTCATACCTGTAACTTGTGACTCCTCCCAGCTTCTGGGACCAGAAGATGAACTGTGAAGGAATTACAGGACAGGGCCTTCAGGACCAGGTAGCCTCGGGCACATGGAGAGCCCAACCTGTACGTGTGGTGCTCACTCTGCTTAGAACTGTTTGCCCTTCTCAGGACTCTGCTGACAGGTCACCCTCCCCGCCCTCCACTCAGCCAGAATCTATTACCTGTCTTCTAGCATTTTGTGTGCTGCAGTCCTATGGATTTTTTGTCCTGAATATGCCTGAATGATCTCCCCTGCACAGCTCCATTCCTGCCTGGTGCAGCCGCTCCTCCTCTTGCTGGACCACATTCATTTATTCAACAATTAGGTACAGCACACCTGCTAAGAACTAGGATAGCTGCCTGGATGGGAAAGGAGCCTGGCCTTACATTCCCCTGAGTGATGCTGATAACAACGGCACAAGTACACACTGTCACTTGAGAATAATGACAGTGACAGGCTGGGGTGAGATAAGGTGGGCTCAGAGGGGGCACACATAAACTGAGAGCTGGAGGAAGTTTTCTCCCTTTGTGTGTCTCGACACTTCACATTCTTTGTGGTGTCTCTTGAGTAGGATAGCCAGACATCATAAATAAAATATTGCGTGGGGCATTCTTAGTCTAAAATATTGTTCTTTGTTTGCCTGAAATTTAAGTTTAACTGGGCATCTTGTGTTTTATCAGGCAACCTATTCCTAAGATCTCACTGCCGTATGAGTTCTGAGACCAAGCCCCTTCAGGGCCCTGCACCAAGTTAGGTGGTGGGGCTGGCTGCAGGTACGCAACAAACACTGAGAGAATGGTCCATTATACGGGTTGGTAGCAGCACTCGGTACTCTGTACTGCAGTGTGGACCATGCCAAATGCCACCCCCTGTGCCTAATGCTGACTCTGGCTAGAGACAGCGTGAGAGGTGGTTGGAGAGAATTTAGCCACTTCCGACAGCTATGTGAGCCTCCTTTCCTACCCCAAGTAATAAGGAAATAAGAAAAAAAAAAATGTTTAAAGGTGTTGAAATATGTCGTAATGTGGAACATTGACATTCTCAATCAGTAAAAGCAGCTTTGAGAAACTGCCATAGTTACAGTCCACAGCATACAATCTAAAGACACTGCTTCTCTCCAGTCCCCTGGCTACCCTTTTCCACCTGAGCTTTCCTAAACCCCTCCTCTGTTGACATGGTAGGGTTGGCACAAATAGCGGGCAAGTGGGCGTGGTTAGAGGAGCGAATAGCATGAAAAGACTATTGTGATTCGGGTCTATGTGTTAGCTCCCTATCAGACTGGGGTCCTCTGCAGGCCAGCACGGTGGCCTGTACTGTCCCCACGCCCCATGTGTGACAGGTGCTCAGGAAATGCGAGTTGAAAGTCTCTCGAGAGCAACAGTGCAGGCTCGTTAATGAAGCTGCATGTCAGCAAGCACGGCACTGTGCAGAGGAAGCCAGGTTCCAAAGCATGCTGGGATTGCCCTCTGGAGGGCAGGGGTCCAGTGGAGGCCTAGCCTAGAACTCTGAGAGGCCAGTAGAGCCCGGAGGGGGCGTGGCCTAGAGGCTACCAGCCCTGTGAATGAGCCCAGTCTTCACCGGGGTTCATAAAAGGTGCACTGTCCCAGGGCAGCCTTGGCCCAGCTGGTTTCAACCCCAAAGGAGAATGTTGTTGCATTACCTCTTTGAAGCTTTGAAAGGACAAGGAAAGGCACTGTATGAAGTGTTTAACATTTTACTTTTTTTCATTCCTACAAACTATTGGATGTTGAAAACCTTGCATTTACTTGTGAATTGCCCATCTGTATTTGTGTATGGAGGAGGGTAAAGACTTGAAGGGTCAGAACTGTTTTCATTTTCCGTGTAAGTTTCTCCAGTACTTAGCTATTCATCGAACATCCTTTATTTATTTGTGTGTCATTACATCATTCTTTGGTGCATCTTATTACCTGAGGTGTTGAAAGCTGCCTTCCTTCATGTTGCGTGCTGGAGTCACAAGGGCCAAGACAGTGCAGAACACCCACTAGAAGTTAGAATATGATCCCAAATGAGCACACCAACTCAGCTATCAGAAGGAACACAGAACCACTGTGTGCAATAGTGTCAAAGGCATAAAACTCACTGTTAGCACACTACTTACTTGTACTTCATACATCAAAGGCAAACTTAGAAGTAAATTGCAAGAAAGAGAAAAGAGAGAAGGACAAACTGTGGATAAGATGAATATAGCAGACTTGCCCCACGACTGCTATAAAAATTCTCAATAGCAAAAGGAAGCAAAAGAGCCAGGCGTGGTGGTGCACGCCTTTAATCCCAGCACTCAGGCGGCTGAGGTAGGAGGAGCGTTGTGAGTTTGAGGCTGGCTTGGGCTACAACGCGAGCACAAGGCAGGCCTGAGCTACATAGTGCGACCCTGCCTCAAAAAACCAGGGCCGGGAGTTCGGCTCAGTGGCTTAAGCGCCTGCTCTGGCAGGCGCAAGGTTGTAAGTTCAATCCCCAGTACCGCAAAAAAAAAAAAAGAAAGCAAAAAAGCCTGATGTCTAATGGAAGGACACAGGCTAAATACATTACAGAACATCTTCAAAATGGAATGCCAAATGTCTTTAAAATGGTGTCATGATTAAACAAAATACTGTAGTAAAAGAATATGCAAATATATGGACAGTTGTTCATGATAGTTAAAAATCAGAAGTAGATTTTAGGGTTCTCAGTATAGCTCAGTGGTAAATAATGCACAAATCCCTGGGTTTGATCCTCAGCATAAAAATGAAAAGCAGATTTCAAAAGAATATATAGAGGGGTCAGGGAAGATCCAACCAGAAGACAACTAGCCAGCCTTCCTGGTAAGTGGCGCAGGCAGCACGGACTTCAGGAAGAAAAAGATCAGCACCTCCCAAGAACCTGCCATGCTGGGTCAGGGAAGATCCAACCAGAAGACAACTAGCTAGCCTTCCTGGTAAGTGGCACAACGGGTTCCAGGAAAAGAAAAGTCAGTGCCTCCCATGAGCCTACCAGCACACAAGCTAAGAATCAACACCCCCACCCCATAAGCAACCTGCTGGTTCGGAGGACCAGCTAAGTTGATAGCAACTAAGGTACATAAAGCAACTAAATGCTTGTATTGTTTGGTTGATTTTGCAAGCCTGGGGCCAGCAGTCTGAGCATCTCTTGGGAGGATGACAGTATGCAATGTAGCAAATATGGGGGATTTCCTTCTATCTTGTCTTTGAGGCCCAATATTGTTCTCACTGTTTTGCTTTATTCAATATTCTGTTTTGATTGGTTTTATTCTATTTTGTTTTTGGTTTGATTTTGCTATTCCTGATGGAATGAACAACTATTGTGAAGATAATAAGATATGCTATAGTAGCTATTGTTTTCCTGGTATCCTGCTTTGAAGTTCTATACCAATTCTACTGCTTTGTGTTGATTGACTTTATTCTGTTTTGTTTTGTTGGCTTTTACTATCTTTAAAATTAAATATATATAGATTATATATAAATATATAGATCATATATATATATATATATATATATAGAGAGAGAGAGAGAGAGAGAGATTGAGAAAGAAAGTGTTTGTGTTCTGGCAAAAATGACAGAATGAACTCCTATACATACTTTTGGTTTTTCCCCAAGCCCCACTAAGACAATAAAAGAATTGTTTAAACAAAAAAATTGATTCTTCATTAGAAACTTAGCAGTAATATTAATAAATGTAGATTCTTTATAAGGCATAACAAGTAAATAAAAATCCTGTTTAAAGCAAGATTAAAGAAATACATCCAGTGTGATAAAAAGTTCAGTGAATTAGCTAGGTGTGGTGGTGAATACCTGTAATCCCAGCACGTGGGAGGCTGAGGCAGGAGGATCACTGCAAATTCAAAACCAGCCTGGGCTACAAAGTGAACTCAAGACCAGCCTGAACTGTATAGTGAGATCCTGTCTCAAAAAGACAACAAAACAAAACAAACCAATAAATTAAATTTTTTAAATTACAGTAAAAGATATTGCTATTAATCTCCCTCACTTCAAATACATTTATCCCATAGTTCTTGCCACTTTCTGAAGCAGTTCTGGAAGTCCTCTTTCTTGAGTGTCTTTAATTGCAATATCATAAATGCTTCAATGTCCTGAATCAATTCAAAATGTTTACCTTTTTCAGGGAAAAAGTCAGAAGTCATATAATGCCAGATCTAGTGAATAATGTGGATGACAACACATCAGTTAGATGACACTCAGCAGGAACACTTACCATATTTTTTATCACATCTCATAAATGCACAAAAGAGGACTTCCAGAACTGCTTCAGAAATTAGCAAGAATTATGGGATAAGTATGTTTGAAGTGAGAAGGAGTATTTTGAAGGGAAGGAATGGTAATGTGCTTTCTACTGTAATACATGAAAAAAAATTTAAATATTCACCATATATTTTGATTACACCATGTAAACCTAGGTCTGTAACTAAGGACTTTTAAAAAGGTATACACTTGCAAAGACAGGGACAAAAAAGAGGAAACAAACACAACAAAATGTGGAAGTACATGAAGGAGTGAGTGTTCCACATAGAACAGTCCAAGGAGATTTCCAGCATGAATTGAAGACATCCCAGGATAAGAATTGTTATAAGCATGAAGGGCAACCAGTCTGTCTGTGGATGAGTCAGAAAGCACTAAGAAAAGATTTTTTCAAGTAAGTGAAATTGCTAGGACAACTGGTATGTTAAGTTTATAGGAAGGAGCTATAGTAAAGTGGCAGAGATTTTTTTAGATTGAAACAATAATAACAGAAAGCTATACAGGAGCAACAGATAAATAATTATCCATTCCTCTCAAAACTAAAGCCAAAAGTGGTAATCAGAAAAAGCATTTATCAATCAGGGGTCCATCATAAAATAGAAACACACAGCAACTTGAATAGCGAAAATTTAATGCCAAAAATTATTAATCATGACACCAGTTAGAATAAGCAGGGGTTAACTAGTAAAAAGCAAGCAGAACTCTGCAAAATGTAAGTGTCTTAGTTACTTTTCACTTGTTGCTGAGATAGAATACCTGATGCCCAAAATTAGGGAAGGAAAGGTTTATTTTTTACGGTTTCTTGGGAGTTTCCATCCATACTTAGTTGGCTCCAAGGCAGCATGGCGTGGCAGGGCTGCCATTCATGGCGGCCGCCAAACAGCAAGGCGCACTGCTGAGTGAAAGAGAGAGAGAGAGAGAGAGAGAGAGAGAGAGAGAGGATGTGAGAAAGAGGAAGATCCATCTCCCTTACACTGTATGTCAGCTCAACCCCTGGGCGGGTGCAGCACTCACATCACCAATCCCAGTGCTAGACAACAAACCAATCATAAGCACCAGACTCAGCCCCTTCCAAAGTATATGAGGACTTGGGGGGACTTAGTATCAACCAATACAGTAAGGATAGTGAATAAAAAAAGCAGCCATCTGCTCCTGAGGTTTAGAGCTTGACCCTCCCTCCAGGGCTGTCATGTAAACTGTTGGAAAGGGCATAGCTGTGGTCCACAGAGTGACAGAGAAGCCAAGGTGATGCCGAGATGGGGGGCTTTCTGGAAATCTCTAAAGATGCTTTAAGTTCACACACAACAATCTGAGGAAAGCCATTTATGGCGAGATGCTTCACTAGAAGCACATGGGAGGTAGGGCAGTAGCTGAATTCTGTGCACTGCTAAAGCCTGGCCCTAGACACATTGCATGTGGACCATCTGAGAAGAGCACACCCTCCGAGGGAAGGAAACTCTGTCTCCCTGCTCTGTCTCTCCAGCACCCTCTACTGTCAAGATTAACATGGTGCTAACAGTAGAGGAAAAATAATTCCCAGTATACATATACCAGTTCCTCATCCTCAGATTCACCCAACAATGGATCAAAAATTATCCAGGAAAAAAACTGTGTGTACTGAAAATGTATCAACCTCTTACTTTCTCTTTTTTTTTTTTTTTTTTTTTTTTGGAGACAGGTTCTCATCATGTAGCCTAGCCTGGCCTTGAATTCATGGTGATTCTCCTGCCTCAGTCTCTTGAGTGCTAGGATTATAGGTGTGTACCACCACACCCAGCTCAATTTCTTTTTTATCATTATTCCCCAAGCAGCACAATATAACAACTACCTACATAGAAATTACTTTGCATCAGGTATTATAAGTAACCTAGAGATGACAATGCATATAAAAGGATGTGAGTAGGCCATATACAAGGGACTTGAGCATGTATGGATGTTGGTATGGGGAGTCCTGAAACCAATTCTTTGCTGATATTGAGGGAAGACTGTGTTCCAAAGGCCTAATGTCATTTTCACAGAGCAGGTAACGAAGGGTAGATTTGGAACAAAAAGGCTATAGGTTGATAATTAGTTGAAAGATCTACGATTATTGGAGTGTAAAATGAGATAATAGGGAGGAGGAAAATTGTGGAGTGCAGACAGGCAGCAAAATTCAGCCTCTCTGAGGACCAGGATCCGAATAGTGAAAAGTAACAACATGGTTAAGAAAAAAAAAAGTAGATTGTGGGGAACTGGGAAGGAACTGACAGGAAAGTTAGATACTACAGAGAAGTTAGAGAGATAGTCCCTAATGCAGAGAAAAAAATGAAACAACCTCTCCAGCTTGTAGCTCAGAGGGAAGAGAACCTGGCTCCCCAGAAGCAAGGCAAGAGCCCAGGACTGGAAGATCCAGGGTAAAATGGTGATGAAGGCCTCAGTCATTGTGAACTGCAAAAGCAGCACAGGGTCTTGCACTGAGGGTTCTCCTTCCACATGGTAAGTAACAGCCACAAAGGGATTCCAGTGTGGGTACCCACTATGTGGTCAGAGTGTGTATTCAGGCACAATTTCAGGAAAGGTTTGATTATTTAAATCTGGGACTCAGAACAACTAAAAAACAGTTTCACTTTAGGGTTCCCAAAATTGCCTTCCCACAGTGAGTGGGTGAGAGACAGCTATAGGAGACAGCCATAGACAGGCTCTGGGCTAGAAAGGCATTCCCCAAGGAGTTTAAACTCAGTCAAACGGGGCCTGGTTTCTCACTACAGGGGGTGGGATCCATGGTTCTCTTGGTGTTTATACTATAATTATAGTGGATTTTTTTTTACAAGTTTAACATTATTGGTTTTTTGTTTGCTTGTTTGTTATTATTGTTGAGACAAGATCTTGCTATGTAGTTCAGGCTGGTCTTTAAATCACTGTGTAGTCCAAGCTGACCTTGAATTCACAGCAATCCTCCTACTTCAGCCTCCCAAATGCAGGTACTGCAGGCGTGTGCCACCATGCCCACCTCACATTATTGGTTTGTCAAAAATGATACTACAGTTGCTGATTTATTTGATATTTTCAGGGTCCTATAGTTGTTGCTATTATTAGGTTTTCTGTTTATCCCAATACCCAGATTATTTTAGTGATTTTAACAATACTTATACAATATTTATACACAATGGAATATACTCTGCCATAAAGAAGAATAAACTTGAGTAATTTGCAGGAAAATGAATGTACCTAGAGACCATAATATCAAGAGCAATAAATCAGATATGCAAGCTTAAATGTTGTATGGTTTTTCTTATATGAGAAACCCAAAATATAAATTAAAAATAAAAATAAAAGATAGATAATAGAAAACAGCAAGATAGATATTTTGCATATGGGAATGGGATCAAAAGACAGACGGAGGAGAAAGGAAGAGGAGGGAAAAGGGATAAAAATAAAAGAATTAAGAAGTGCTTTATATATGTACCAACTCCCCACGAGGAATGTGATTGTTAGGTACTACAAATACACACACACACACACACACACACACACATATATAATTAATAAAGAAGGAAACCTTTTCCAGAAACTTTACAGGGAGTTCTCCTTAGATCCTGTCTTGAGTTACTGAGACAAAATATCCAACATGCAAAGTTAAAGGAGGAAAGGTTTATTTCAGTTCAAAGTTTGTAGAGGTTTCAGTCCACAGTCAGCTGAATCCAAGGCAGGGTGGCATGGAAGACGGGCATTGCAGAGGAGAAACAGTCCATGGCAAAGCAGGGAGGAGGCAGTGAAGCAGCAAGCCTCCTTTTCCCTTTTACCCCATCTAAGCTACAAGCCTATAGATTGGTACCACCTATACCTAGGTTGGGGCTCTTCAGTAAATCCGTTCAGCCACACCCAGAACTATGCTAATTCCAATCAATGGACTAATTTAGTGCCACACACCTTAATCCCAGTATCACATACTCTATATCCAGCCAACTCCAAAAAGCCATAACAGGTCCCATTTGTTGTGATCAGTTATCAGACCAGTTCTAGCTGCACAGAAGGCTGAAAAAACAACTGGTATGACCAGCATTCCCACCAGAGAGAAGGGGGAAATCCATAATATCTATATCATTTAATAAAATCTATGCATGCTGCTATAAAAGCTAATCATCAGCCAGACCCACAGAGACATTCTGAACTCCTTTCTGATAGAGAGCTAGGCGAAGTGAGAAGGTGTTCCTAAATTAACATCCAGTGGTACCATGGAGAACTTGACTTGGGATCCAAATTGTAATTTTGATTCTGACAAGCTGTAATTGTGGACAAGTTACTTCAATTCTAGAGTTGTTTCTACATCAGTAACATGAGGATACTGGACTAAATCCAAAGTCAGCTCATTCTTGCATGAGATTTTGTTACTTAATGTTATGGCTTATATCTGGATGTCCCCCCAAAACCTCATGTGCTTACAGGTGGGACTTTTGGGAGGTGGCTGGATTATGGGTGTGTGACACTGGAATTAAGAGTGTGTGGTACTGGATTAGTCCACTAATTGGTTTATCACAGTCCTGGGTGCAGATAATGGAAAAAGCCCACCCTGGATGTGGGTAGCACCACTCAAAAGGCTTAAAAAAGGACAAAAAGAAGGCAGGCTATTGTTGCTGCTTGCTGCTAGCTGCCTCTTGCCTCCTCTGCCATGGGCTGTTTTTCCTCTGTGATGTTTCTCTGCCATCCCACCCTGCCTTGGAGCCAATTGACTATGGACTGAAATCTCTATAAACTATGAGTCCAAATAAACCTTCCCTCCTCTAACTTGTTAGTGTCAGGTATTTTGTCTCAGCAATGAGAAGAGTCTAAGACATTTAAGGTCCTTGAAAGTATGACGTGGAACTTTTTTAGTGCTCCATCAGATAATGTTGCCCAACATTCTGTTTTTGTTTTTGTTTGTACTGGGAATCAAACTCATGACCTTGCACTTGCCAGGAGGCACTGTGCAGCTGAGCTATATCCCCAGCCCTGTCATTATTAAATGCTTTCCTCCTTGGTGTTTTTGTATTTTGCTTTTTTTTTTTTTCCTATAAGCAGTTTTTTTTTCTTTTAAAGAGAATAAAATCAAACAAAATAAAACAGAATAAAGTCAATCAAAACAAAACAGTGAAATTGATACAGGACTTCAAAACAAGGAAATCAACAATGGCTACCATAATGCCTCTTGTTATCTTCAAAATAGTTGCCCATACCATCAGACATAATAAAATCAAACAAAACAGAACAGAATAAAACCAATCAAAACAAAACAATGAAGGTGACACAGAACTTCAAAACAAGATAAAAGGAAATCAACAATGGCTTCCATAATATATCTTGTTATCTTCAACATAGCTGCCCATGCCATCAGATACAATAAAATCAAACAAAACAAAACAGAATAAAAACAAACAAAATAAAACAATGAAGAGGATACAGGACTTTAAAACAAGATAATAGGAAATTAACAATGGCTACCACCTTCAGAAGGTAATTCCCCATAGTTGCTATATAGCATATTGTTAACCTCTAAATAGATGCTCAACCTGGGCATGGTGGCTCACGCCTTTAATCCCAGCATTTGGGAGGCTGAGGTAGGTGAAGTCTTGGGGTTCAAGGCCTGCTTGGGCTACAACATGAGCAAGGCCAGCCTGAACTACATAGTGCAACCCCGCCTCAGATAAAAGAGGGCCAGGAGTTTAGCTCAGTGGTTTAAGCTAAATGGCAGGTGCAAGGTTGTGAAATCGATCCCCGGTACCGACCAAAAAAAAAAAAAAAAAGGATGCTTAAACTACTGGATGTAGGCCTGCAAAGTCAATCAAACAATCTAGGCATTAAGTTATTTTTACTTCAGTAGCTATCATCTCAACCTGTGCTTCTCTAAATCAGTCAGTTGCTGCATGGCTGTTGCTGGCTGAGAAGAAGGGGTTGGCCCAGTCCACAACTGCCTCTGGCTCACAGGAAGTAGTTAACTTCTTGTTTCTCTTCCCTCTGTAAACAGTTTTAAAAGCACCATTATCATAATAACTCTCCATCATCTTCACAAAAAAATTCTCATTCTTCCCCCCACTAAATTCCCCCCAAAAATTCAGCAATTCATCTTCCTTCCCATCTTCAGTATGCATACTAACCAGATAACAGAAGGGCCACTTACAGTGCCAAATGTTTTGATATATGCATTATTTCCTAGAACTTGTAAAGAAATGGATCTGACTGAGAATAACTTCATTATCCAACTATGAACTGATTCCACTAAATAGGAATTCAAAGCATCACAATTAATGATGATGTAAATCTAGTTTGATTTACTGTGCATCCTTATGCAGAGAGCTAATCAAAGTTCTCAAGACCTAGTTGACCACTTGGTGTTTTACAATTATTTATATAATATGTATTAGTTATTGTGCCATATTCCAGGTACACAAATATAAATAAGACATAAGCCATCTGCTCAGAGAGCTTTTTGTTGATGTGGGGCACAGGTGATTTCAATGTAAGATAGAGGAAAATAATGACTGTAAATCTGTGTTGATGGTTATGCAAAGCATAAAGATACAATTTATATGGCAATAATGCACAAACAAAGAAGACAGAACAAAGCTAAGTAGAAGCAAAGGTTTTGTATGCTATTGAAATTAAGTTGGTATTAGTTTAAACTACATTATTATAACAGTAACTTAAGAAAATAACTTAAAGCCGGGCTTGGTGGCACACGCCTTTAATCCCAGCACTCGGAAGGCTGAGGTAGGAGGAGCATTGTGAGTTCGAGGCTGGCTTGGGCTACAACGCGAGCGCAAGGCTGGCCTGAGCTACACAGTGCGACCCTGCCTCAAAAAAAATCACAGCCGGGACTTTGGCTCAGTGACTTAAGTGCCTGTCTGACAGGCACGAGGTTGTGAGTTCAATCCCGGGTGCTGCAAAAACAAAAACAAACAAACAAACAAAAATAATAACTTAAAATATACATAAATGTATATTGAACAAGGGGATTAAAATTATGTTAGAAAATAATGATTTAACATGAAAAAGCAGTAATAGAGAAATAAAGGAGTAAAAAATACATAAGACATAGAAAATAAATATCAAAGTAGTATATATAAATCCTGCCTTATCTGAAATTATATTAATTAGATTAAATGACCCAATTAAAGGGGAGACACTTACAGGATGTCCTTAAATTTTTTGTGGGGGAGTAGGTACTGGGAATTGAACTCAAGACTTTATGTTTGCCAGGCAGGCACTGTGACATTGAGCTATATCCCTGGCCCCAACAGGATGTATTTAAAAACATTATCTGACTATTATTGTATCTATAAGAAACTCATTGAAGATTTAAAGACACACATAGTTAAAAAAGAATAGAAAAAAAGGGAGCTTGGGTGTCTATACTAATGCCAGACAAACAGACTTTGCAAGAAGCATTATTGCTAGAGACAAAAAAGGACATTTTATAAGATAAAGTGTCAATCTAACAAGAAGATGTCAGAATTATAAATACACACACACCTAATAATAGATCCCCTAAATATGTGAAGCAAAAAAGGACAGAATTAAAAGGAGAAACACATAATTCAACAGTAATAGCTGAGGACTTCAATGGTTTATTTTATTTTATTTTATTTATTTTTTGATACCAGGGATTGAACTCACAACCTTGCGCCTGCCAGGCAGATGCTTAGGCCACTGAGCTAAATCCCTGGCCCTATTTTTTGAGACAGGGTTTCACTATGCAGTTCAGGCTGGCCTTGAACTCACTTTGTAGCCCAGGCTGGTCTTGAAGAATGGCCCATTTTAAATAATGGATAGAACAATTAGACAACAAGATCAAAAAGAAAATAAGAGACTTGAACAACACCAAACTGACTAGATCTGGAGATCTATGCACATTCTATCCAACAACAGAATGCATTCTTCTCAAGTGCACTAGGAATGTTTTCCAGGAGTTCATGTGTTGGTCCATAAATCAGGACCCAGTAAATGAAAAAGAACTAAATTTATAGAAAATATGATTTCCAACAACAGTGACATGAAATTAGAAATCAGTAACAAAAGAAAATTTTGGAAATTCACAATGTGGAAATTAAATAACACACTCCTAAATAACCAATGGAGAAAAAATAAATTACAATAGAAATTAGAAAATACTTTGAGATGAGTAAAAACACTAAATGTATAAGATATAGCTAATATACTGCTTAGAAAAAAATTTATAGCTGAAAATGCTTTCTTAAAAATGAAGAATGATCTGAGATCAATATAAGATAGATGGCTGCAGTAAGTGACAGGGAAATCAAAAGTGGAGTGTTTAGCTTTTCATCAGAGATGATTTTTTTTATTTTAAAGACAGTAAAATCCAATAGAACATAACAGAACAAAGTCAATCAAAACAAAGCAGCAGAACTGGTACAGAAGTTCGAAGAAAGATACTATGAAAACAATAGCTATTATAGTATATCTTGTTATCTTCAGAATAACTGACCATTCCAACAGGTTTGGTAGAATTGAACCAAAAACAAAACAGAAAAAAACCAATAAAAACAGAATATAAAATAAAGCAAAAAAAAAAAAAATCAGAGTAAAGCAAAACAGTGAGAACCATATTGGGCCTCAAAGACAAGACGGAAGAGTTTGTCAGTATTGTTTCACTGATTTTGCAGGCCTCGGGTCGGCAACCTGCGCATTTCTTTGGAAGATGACAGTAGGCAATGTAGCAAGAATCCCCCATATTTGCTACATTGCCTACTGTCATCTTCCAAAGAGATGCTCAGGTTGCCGACCCAAGGCCTGCAAAATCAATGAAACAATACTGACAAAAATGACAACAGTGTCATTTGCATTTAGTTGCTTAATGTTCCTTAGTTGCTATCAATTTAGCCAGACCTTCAAACCAGCAGGTTGCTTACGGGGTGGCGGGTGGTGGTTTGTCCTTGATTTTAAGCCCACATGCCAGTGCTGCTTGGGCCCAGCGGGGTGGGTCCTGGAGGGGCACATTGTTATCCTCTTCCGGGAGTCCGCGCCAGTCCCACTGTCCCCCAGAAGGCAGATTAGTTGTCCTGTCAGAGATAATATTTTAAAGGGAGAACATGCCTGGAGAAGCTGGGAAGGGAATTCTCAGTAGAGGGAACAGTTTGAAAAAAGCATGCAGGCATGAATGAGCATGGAGTACGTAGGAGAGCTGTAAGTAGTTCATTTTTTTTCAGAGTGTAAAATGTGTAGAAAGACAGGAAAAGAAAGTTATAAGAGCCAGGGAGGGCACTGTATTGGTCAGCTTTCTTGTTGCTTAAGACACAATACCCAACACTCACAACTTAAAGGAAGAGAGGTTTAATTTGCTCATGGTTTTAGTCCATGATCAGTGGGGCTCTAAGACAAAGATCATAGTGAAAGGATATGGTGGAGCAAAGCTGTTTAGTTCATGACTTTTGGGAAGCAGAGCTGGGGACGAGTGCCAGAGAGGAAGGGGCTAGCGACCATGTATAGTATCCAGGGTCATATGTCCATGGCCCACCCAGACACACCTGGATGTGTGCTCCACCAATCCCCAGGGTGGATCCCAAAGCAAATCAATTTGAAACTCTACCCTGATCATCACAGACCTGAGTTTCATATACTCTGCTAAGAACTTTGGGTTTTATTCTTTGAGTCACTATTCTTTGAGGTTGCATGCAGATTTATGATTATAGTTTCCTTTCTGAAAGGTCTGCCTAGTAGTATATTCTATAAGGATTATGTGGAACAGATTGCATGGGGGGCTGCTCTAATAGATTACCATAGATATAAAATTATTCTCTCACAGTTCAGGAAGCTGGAAAGTACAAAATCAAGGTACCAGAAGACATTGGCTATCTGGCAATGCCCTGCTTTGTCATTTGCAAGTGACCATCTTGACCTCACATGGCATAAAGCAGAGAGAGATCATCTCTCTGTCTTTTATTATTAGGGTACTAATTCCATTTTTGAGAGTTCTAAACTCATAACAGGGCTACCCTCAGAAGCCCCATCTCCAAATGCCATCACACTGGGGATTTAGGCTTCAACATATAAATTTGTGAGAAACACAAACATTCAGTTCATTTCATTAAATCTGTATTAGCTGGATTCTCCAGAAAACAGGACTACAGTGTTACCTTAGTTCACAAGTGCTTTTGTTTGTGAACAATTTGGTTCTCAAACAGAGATGTTTGGCAAAATTCTGTTTTTCTTTGTAAATTTTGCACTGAGTGATGAACATGACTGTGGTCATCTTTCCTGCCAAACCAAATGTGCCCATCTTTTCCAAAATCGTGGAATGAATTAAGTTCATGAACTGAAGCACCACTGTAATAGCTCTCTCTCCTCCCTCCCAGTTTTTCTCTTTCTTCTTCTCTTCCTCAATTTATTATAAGGTATTGGCTCATGCAACTGTAGAGGCTGAGGAGTTGTAGAATCCAGGAAGCCTAACAGCATAGTTTGAATACCCAAGCTAATGCTGTAGAGTCCAGTTCATTCATAAGGCCTAAGAACAGTAAGTCTGGAGGGCAGAAAGACAGATGTCTCAGCTCAAGCAACCAGGTAGAGACCACATTTAACATTTCTCCATGTTTTTGTTCTATTTAGGCCCTCAATAGATTAGAAGAAGCCAATCTCCATTGGGGAAGGCCATATGCTTTCCTCACTTCACCAATTTCCATGGTGATCTCTTCTGGAAACACCTTAATGATATGCACAGAACTAATGCTTAGCTAGATACCTGGGCATCCTATGGCCAGGTCAAGTTGTTCCACAAAATTAACTACTGCCATAATCCAGAGGGAAGAAAATGGAGCCTGAACACATGGCAGAGTGGTGGGCTGGAGGAAGGAGCTGGGCCCAAGGGGTCCTTAGAAACCACATTGCAGAAGTAGGAGCTCATCACAATGGGGTAAGCAAGAAAAGTCTAGGATAATAGGTTTCCTGGCTTGACTGAGTCACATTAAATTAGAAACTGAAATAAAAGAAACTGTTTTGAGGGTGTCTTGGGCACTGTCAAACTATTTTCTTTTTTTACCCTTATGTATTGCCATGGAGGAAATAATAGCTTGGTATTAGTATTTCTGACAGGGCTTTTATAAACTCTCTTAAAATTCTTGCACACACCCTTTATGGGTCTCCTGTACCTCTCTTAGTTATTTTTCTCTTGGTGCTGGGACAAAATACCTGGCACCCAAAGTTAAAGAGGAAAAGGTTTATTTAGCTCAGTTTGTGGAGGTTTCAGTCTATAATCAGCTGGCTCCAAGGCGGGGTGAGTATGGCTGAGGGGCAACTGTTCATAGCAGCAGAAGACAACAAAAGAACAAGGGCAAAAAGGGGAGAGGGAAGCAAGCCTCTTTCTGCCCCTTTTCTTATCCAGACTGCTGGGATTAGGGCAGTATCAACCCATTAATGGGTTGATCCAGCAGTCACTCACTCTTAATTCCAGCACTAGATGATGAACCAATCACAAACTCTAGATTCAGCTCCCTCCGAAAAGCCTGCCCCACCATCACCACATGTTATGATTTGTGTTTGATAGCCTCCCCAAGCCTCATGCAATCATGGAGGCAGCTGATTGGTTTCTTGTCTAGCACTGGAATTGGTGGTGTGAGTGCTGCACCCGCCCAGGGGTGGGGAGTCATTATACAATGTAAGGGCAGAAAGGAGGCATGCTTTTCCTCCTTCTTTTGCCTTTCACTCTTGTTGTTTGTGGCCACCATGAATGGCTGCCTCTCAGTCATGCCACCCTGCCTTGGAGCCAGCTGAGTATCGACTGAAACCTCCAAAACTGTAAGATAAATAAACCTTTCATTCCTTCATTTTGGGCATCAGGTATTTTGTCTCAACAATGAGAAAGAAGTAACCAAGACAGAATTTGGTAGCAGAGGAGTGGGGTCGTTGCTGTGACTATACCTGACCATGTGGTTCAAGAGCCTTTAGGAATGGCTTGTGGGAAGAGTTTGGAAAGGTTCAGAGATGTCACCTGAATGATAGAGCTTGACCAGTTTAGGCTGTTCTGTAGGGAAGATTCTGGTCAGAGCTCAGGAGACCAGAAGGTTGACAGAAAGCCTGCTGGGAAAGACCAGGCTCAGGAGGTTTCTGCTAGGAAGAAGGACTGCATTGGTTGTTGGACTCCAGATCAGGTGTGTTATGGCTTGGCAGAAAGTTTGTCTGCATTCTGCTGATGTCCAGAGACTTTGAGACTGAGGTGGCAGACTGATTAATCTGGCAAAAGAAATTTCAAGATAGTCAAATTTTGAGGCAGTAGCATGGCTACTGTTGGGGGCTTTAGCCAGATTTATGTTGTGAATCAAGAGCAAAGAGCCCAGCATGGTGAGTTAAAATGTGAGTTTGGCAGGAAAGCTATGCACTGTAAAGCTAAAACTGAGATCTCGATTGATGAGAAGGAATGGGAAAATAAAAATGACAGCCTGGGGGCATCATGGGAAGTGATGATAGGCCTCCACCCTTTGCAGCCTCAAAGACTTTACTTGGAGGAGAAAGCTGCAGAGCACCATGTCCCAAAATGGTGGTGGTGACCACGTGAGGTTCCAAAATGGCAACAATCATACCAGGTGGTGGCGGCATAGAGAATCTGTTCCTCACAATCAGGCTCAGAGAGCTCAGCAGTTCAGGTACTCGACCCCTAATCCAAGAGAGAGGAAATCCTGGCTACTGCTCCAGCTGGCAGCAGACCTTGGCATCATCCATGTGGTGCTGGTTTTAGGTGCATGGAGACTGCATGAGTTCTGAGGTTACAGGTAGGTTAGCTTCCACCCTAATTACAGAGCCTGGAAGACCAGGTAGTGTGCCCCCAAGAGGGCAGTGTGTAAAGCTATGAGTGTGAAGCCAAAGGTACAATGGAGAACTCAAAAGTTTGGAAAAGCCAGGAGCATGGCTTGTCTAAGGAAACCTGCAAAGAGAGAGCAAAGCCAGTCCAAGAGAGAAGCCATGGGTGCTAAAAGCCCTCAAAGTGCCATGGGGGTAGAGTCACTCAAGCCTTTTGGAGCTCATAACCAGATTGCTTCAGATGCTGAGCATGAACTCCTAGACTTAATGTTTGCCCTGCTGGATTTTGGATTTGTTTTGGTTCCAATCCTTTGTATCGCTTTTGTACCCTTTTAAATGGTAATGTTTATCTTGTACCATTGTATGTTGGGAGTGTTTAACTTTGTTTTCATTTGTATAGGGGGTTAACACTAAGAGTTTGCCTTAGATCTTAGCGGAGACATGGAACTTGAACTTTTCAGCAATGCTGAAACTGTTAGGACTTTGGCAACTCTTGGAGATGGAAATGTCTTTTGCATAAAGGATGTGCATGAGTCTTTGAGGGGTCAGGGGTGGAATGTTGTAATTTGTGTTTGGATAGCCCCTTGCAAGCCTCATGCAATCATGGAGGCAGCTGAATCTATCACTGTGACTGGTTCATTGTCTAGCACTGGGATTGGTGGTGTGAGTGCAGCACCCACCCAGGGTTGGGGAGCCGGCATACAATGTAAGAGCAGAAAGGAGGTGTGCTTTTCCTCCCTCTTTTGCCTTTTTTTCTTATTGTTTGCAGCCACCATAAATGGCTGCCTCTCAGCCATGCCACTCAGCCTTGGAGCCAGACGAGTATGGACTAAAACCTCTAAAATGGTAAGATAAATAAACCTTTTCTTCCTTCATTTTGGGCATCAGGTATTTTGCTCAACAATGAAAGAAAAGTAGCCAAGACACCACATGAGACTTTGGGGGGACATTCAGACACAAACCATAACAACCTCCTCGCCTCAAGGTCCCCCCTGCTTGTATGTCATGCTCTCCATTTCTCCCACAGTGTCCCTGAAGGGTGTGCCATGCCTGTCAGTGAGGTATTGAAGCCTTTCTCCCTGGGCTTACAGTTCCACCACGCCAAGCACCTCTGTTCTGGGCCATCACCTTCTTCCACAAACATCTACCTTCTAGGATAGAGTCACAAACTCTAGGGCTGAGGACCAGATATCAATCCATATATGGCCTGATCTTCATTTAAGTACATACATACATAAATATATACATAGTCAAGCACCACATGACAATGTTTCAATCAGAAACAGACTGCATACACAACAGTAATCCCATTGACTGTAAGGGAGCTGAAAAATTCCTATCACCTAGTGACATTGTAGCCACCTTAGTTCGTGTATATACACTCTATGATGGTCACGCAGGATGAAGTCACCTAATAATGCATTTATCAGAATGTGTCCCAGATGTTGAGTGACATGACTGTCTCTCTGTCTCTGTGTCTCTTTCTGCATATACATGCCTTTGAAGTGGCCAGGTTCTTCTGTTTTGTCATATTTCCAATACTTGTGGTTGTCCTACCCTTTGCTTTGCTCATTTCCCTTTGTGTCTGCCAACTCCAGGCTTCTGAATGTTTAGGACCCACTAGAAGAAAAGATGTAGGGAGTCCTGTGGTGAATTAACTAATGGTCAACTTGTAACACCCAGCTGAACTGCATCAGTGTGGTGCTGAGTGTAGAAGACCTACCTAAGGATTGTTGCCAACAGCATAAAAAGGAGATCTGGAGGGGAAGATGGTGCACTGTTGATTCTCTTGGAGAAGTCTGTCATGCTGGTTTTCCTGATATGAACTCAGCTGTACTTATAGTCGGAGCAGCTCGGGACTTTGCTGTTGCTGAGGATGGCTGTGGTTCTCTTCTGGGGAGCTCTGGTCCTTACTTTAAATGTTGCTTCCTGACTCCAGCATAGTTCCCCTAGCCTGCTGGCACAGATCCTTCATATGGTGCAGACTTTCTGGCATCCCTTACTAATCTTTGGGCCTTTCCAGTGCAGATCCTTGATACAGACTTGCATGAGACATCATCACGGGCTCTAGGCTTTCCATTGGATTAGTGAGGGCATTGCCATGGACTCTAGGTCTTCAGCTGGACTCATGCAGGACATTGCTGGGATCCAGGTCCTCAGCTAGATTCTTTGGGTCTTTAGTGTGTGGACAGATCTCCTGCACTCTTTTCATTTGACTCTTTGTGTGAGTATTATAAAATAATCCTACAAATTATGTGTCCTATATTATATTGTTTCCCTTGTAAACTCTGACTACAATAAGTCCAGTCTACCAAAGGGCAGCACCTTTACTGCACAGGACTCTGGCTTCCCTATCATATCTAATTCTTGCTCACTGCAGAATCCATTTCTCTGGAAAGAAAAAACTGACTCCCAGTACAAAGTAACCCCCCCAAAAAAACCCATATTCTCCCCAAAATAAAAACCAGTTGCCCATATATTGATTGAACCATGTAAAATTGCTAATGTTAAACTGATTTTTGCCCTATAAAGATGGCAGTTTCACCTGATTCAATCTATTAAAATGGTCCTGGTTTAGTTACTAGTAGGACAGTGGTTCTCAGCTTTGTTTACAAATAAGACTCAACTAGCAGCTTTTGGGAAATACCATTGCTAGGACCTCAGCCCACAACAAGTAGTAAATTCAAATCTTTGTGGACAGGGGTAGGCACAAGACACTTAACCATCATCCCCACGATACTCTAGCATGTCCCTGAGGCAGCCGTGGGAGGGGCTCAAAGCTTTCTGCTTTGTGCCTTACCATGTTACCTGTGTAGGGTAGAAGATTCCTGGCCTTCTGGGCAAGGTCTCAAACAAAATGAAGTTTGAGGACCCCAGAATGTCCATGTGACTACAATTACTTCATGCAGTAGTTAATGCGATTACTTCATGCACTAAATTAAGTTAATAAAAATTAAGAGTTTCCACACAAGCACAATGTGTGCTAAATACCCCATCCTAAGTCTATTACAAAGTTACTGCCTAGAGAGAATTAGCAGTCTGGAATTTGTAGTACTATCTTTGCTCAACCCATTAAAGAGCTGTATTAGAGAGAAATGTTTAGATAGGGTTCTGGATATTCACTAAGGTATACCACAACAAAATGCACAATTTGTAGTTGTTATTAAATTACTGTCACCATACATGGCAGTTAAGTGAAGTATAGCCTCAAGAGCCATGATTTTTCTACATTCTTACTGGCTCCAGGAGTTTAACTTCCCTCTTACTATATTTTCCTTTTGCTCTTGATATAAAGATTTTCAAACCAGAATTAAACAGATAAATGCATTTTCAGGATAAAAGAAAAAATAGCCTGTATTATTTTTGGGGGTAGTGAGAATGTTCTAAAATTAGATTATGGTACTGGTTGCTCAACTCTGTAAATCTACTAAAAGGCACTGAATTGTACACTTTAAATATGTGAGCTTTAGGATATGTAAGTTATTCTTTTAAAAATATTACCAGAGTAGGAAACAGACTGAGAGATTTCTACCACTTTTGGAACCCATGGCCTGAATGTCTCAGCAGAGAAGCCGGATGTGCAGCATATGTATGTAGGATACTATCCCTGGGGCACAAGCATCCACTCAGATTGCACTGACAGAGATGCCACAGAGAGTTTAAGTGGCCAGTCCACTGCCATCACCAAGGGGAAGGTTTGGAGTAGCTCTGCAGAGCTTGATGGCAAAATGAAAGAAAGGTATTTGCTTCACTGGGAAAGGAATGCAGAAGCCACTGTCTCCAGAGAGCCCCGTGCACATACCCCTGGCTGGGAACTGGAAGGGTACCTGTGCTTCTTCACTCACTAACCCTGTCACCCTCTCACCAGGATCCTAGCACCTTGGAACGAGGCAAGCTTTCCTGTGACTCCCCTAAACTTGTTTGATGTAGAGCTCAATTAATTAGTCTCAGGGGGGGATCTATCATTGTGGGTTCAAAGAAAATGTGCATGTGTTGCCTTCACACCTTGAGACAATATTTTTCTTTATACCTGGGGATTTCTGGACTTCTACTAGAGTCCTGGAACTTGATGAATTGGTAGAGACATACAAATTCTGGAACCATTTTTTAAAAATGCTTACAATGATGAAGCAATGATGGCCCTGTGGCACACACAGATGTCAGCACCACACTGTCCTTGGCATTGAAGGCTTTACAGCCCACGAGAACAGTATCAAATCCCAAAGGCTTTAGTACAAACCATACACCAGAGCAGTGCAAAAAAATAAAAAAGTGCTGGTTCTCAGAAGTCAAAAACAGCATATCCAACTAGAAATGCCATGGAGGATTTCATGAACAAGTGGCACTGAGAGAAATTTAATATTTCTACAGGTGGTGGTGAGGTAGGACCAGAGGAAGACTCCATACGATCACAGTCATGTGGACAAGAGAAAGGAGAGCAAGTGAGCCTTAAAAGGCAGAGGATAAGGAATACTCCAAAAACAGGCCAGGAGAGGTACACTGTGACTGTAAATACCAAGCAGCAGACCTCCTATTGAATTCTGCAGACCACGGACAGGCCTCTGGTGGGGTTAATAGGGCTAATGACCAAGACTTCTCTCTGAAGACATCTGCTGCCCTCAGATGAAGGGGATAGCCAGATTCCTGCTCTGGTTTCAACTGAATGCACCACAGCACATCAGTTCCAAGCAGACGCTCCACAAGTGGGGAGGGGGATAAAATAAAGTCACAGTCTTGTGTCTTTAAGAGCCTTGCAGTTTAAGTACAAGGGAGAGAGAAGTGAAGAGGAAATTAGACAGATATCTGCAAATGCAGTACAGCATGTGAGTAGTGAAAAGATCATCACAGAAGTCTTAACAAAGTGATCTGACCTTCCTGGGGATGGAGTCCACCTGGCTTATTAAGTTTCTCAAGGATAGGGACCCAACTTTATTCACCTGTGTATGACCTGGGTCTAGCTCAGTGCCTGGCATCTGGAAACATCGAGGAAATGAATGAATGTGTGAGTGAATGAATGAACAAATAAGCAAATAAGCACTTCCCCTGACTCGACTTATCTACCTAGGATGTCTGTTATAAATTCACATATTACTGCCTAACTTTGGTTCACATTATTCCTCTCTCCCCCCATTTTATTTTGCTCACCTCAATCCTCCCTTCCTGTCAACAACCAGCCCACACTATTTTCCTGGACTCTGATTCTTTCAGTAATGACAGAGTCTGTGCTGCGCAATTTAAATGTCCTGTATTCCATGCAGCTGCTTCCTGTGTGCTAGTCATGCAAACTCCCTTCTTGAATGACTGCATGGCTCCCAGCACTTAGAATATGTGGACTGTTGATGCTGTTCTTGGAGGAGGAGGCAGAAACTGAGGTTACAGAGTGTCAGGTGCTTGGAAAGAGTCACACAGAGCTTGGGTCAAGTAGCCTGGTGAAGGGAAAACTGGGAGGTGGAACAATTTTGCTAGTACCCAAGCCTCTCCAACTCTCAAGAGAGAAGAGGAGGAAGTGTGTCTATCCTGAAGCATGAGCCTCCACTCTCTGAAAATCCTTAAATATAGAGGACAGCACCTGTCCAGAAAGCTGAGGCTGCAGGGTGAGCTGATCTTCTCTTGTGCAGCGACAGGTGGAGAGTTCATCCTCACTGTCCTTGTCAGACCAAAAAAGACAGTCAGTGGTAAAGCATCTTAGAGGAATTGTTGACTTACCCTTTGCTTTCTGATCTTTTGATGTAGTGAATAAAGGTTCAAGGAGACTAGCTGACTGCAGACAGATCTGTGCTCCTGTGCAGAGAAATAAGGTAGGTTCTTATTACAGTCCAGCTCATTTTCCCAAGAATTATGTATTTCATGGTTAGATAATGCCCTACATCCAGTAAAAAGCTGATGTGATGCCTTCTGCATCAGACTATACATTCTCTGCAGTGATTAATGCTACCTACATGATTAATGCTGCCTTCCTACCTAGATTGTGAGGTGAGTGTCAAGTCCAATCATTTCTCCTGCTAGAAAGTGCTCTATATATGCATGAATAACAACTAACTTTACACAATAATTTGCAAGGACTTTCCCCACACATTTCCTAATTCATTCCTCACAACAACCCTGTGAAGCAGGTACTCCCATTCCTAGATTAAGAAACCAGTGTTCACCCAATGTCATACAGCCAGGAAAGGAAGTGTTCTTTCCAATACACTTTCTACTTCAATGAACTATACCGCCTGAAAAAAAAAAAAGCTCAGTCTTGCCCTCCTAAAAATGACCAGTTCAGTCCTCAACCCCTCTATGCACAAACACTATGGAGCAGCATAATTTTATTATTTCGGGGTCAGGCACACTAAAGTGCAATCTTAATATATAGTGAATGAATAAATGAATGCGTTATACAGTGGACGCTCTGTATACAGTGGAAAACAAACAAGGGTAGGGAGAAACTTTCACTCAAAGCTTGTATCTGGAGACTACTGGGTGGCAGGGCATTGTGGACCAAAATGCGACTGACTTGTTTGCAAGAGACAGAAATAAAATAACTAATTTTACAGTAACCGATTCGTGACTTTTGTTAAATGCTACTGAAAGTGCTTAGCAAGGAGATCGGGTCTAAAGGAAAAGCACTCTGTGTAGGAAGACTGGACTCTTTTGCACCAGACATTGAACTCACAGCCTCACACCTGCCAGGCAGGCACTTAAGCTACTGAGCCAAACTCCAGGCCCTAGCTTTTTGAGGCAGGGTCGCACTGTGTAGCTCAGACCGGCCTTGCGCTCACGTTGTAGCCCAAGCCGGCCTCGAACTCACAAAGTTCCACCTACCTCAGCCTCCCGAGTGCTGGGATTAAAGGCGTGCGCCACACCCCCGGAAGGCTTGACTCTTGGTCAAAAGAGGATACGTTTAGATCGCCAGAACCTTCAAGCAAGTCAAGACAAATTAAAAGGGTAAAAAGAGGAAGGAAATTGCTTCTCGCAAACAGAACTTTACGTAAACTATAACTCTCCAGTCCCTCTGTCTCGCTACCTGCCTGAGAAAAAGGTGACAGAAAAATCAAACGTCAGAAAGAAGCCGAAGGGGCCAGGGGAAACCACAGAGACCAGGAGGACGGTTGCGCATAGAGTTAACCCAGCAAAGCCCGAGAGGGAAGGGGTTAAAGAGGGCAGGCAGGAGCAGTCCGGCAAGGCCCGCCCACTGGTAGGTCGGGGGCGGGGCTCCTCCAAATGTGCCCTTGGATTGGCTGTAGGGAAGGCGTTCTGTTTGGACCATACCAACTGTTGGGTGCCGCGGAGGCGGGGGGTGGGGTGGGTGTGGGACGGCCGGCTCAGCTCGGGGAGAGACAGCCGCGGAATGGCCGGGCCGGGGGTGGGCGGGAACCGCAGTGGCGGCGGCGGCTGGGGGCCGTGAGAGCGGCGTGGGGCTGCCCCTCCCCGGAGGCGGCGGGGGCGGCCAGGGCCGCGCCGCGCCGCACCGCACCGCGCGGACGGCCATGGAGCTAGCCTAGGGCCGGACAGGTGAGCGGCGTGAGGGCGGGGAGGGTGTGCGACCCCCGCCCCGGTGCGGCGGGCGGGAAAGTGCAGACGGGCGGCGCGCGGTGCGTGGCGCGCTCCCGGCGGGGGCCTCTGGGGGCGGGGCGCCTCCCTGAGGGGCCGGGCGCGGGTACCCTGCGTGGTCTCTGGCGGGTCCCGGGAGGGAACCACGGCTGCCTGGAGACTGGCCCGGGGCGCATGTCCCTGCATACGGTGGTGGCTGGAAGGACGCGGCCTCAGCTACCGCTTCGCCTGGCCGCTGGAGGCGCGGGCGGCCTTACCTGGGGCCGCCTCTGGTGGCCGGGGTTCTTCTGGAGACCAGCTCTCGCGCCGAGCGTAGTCCCCAGAGGCGACTGGCCCGGGTGCCGCCCTGGTGTCCTGCCGGGCGCCCGCGGTGGCTGCCTCCCAGGAGCGCGCGCTTGCTGGGTCTCCACCGGGCCCACCTCGTGGCCGAGTAGCCCCTGACCTCAGGCCCGAGGCCGGAGGCGAGGACAGTCTTGCCCGTGGAGCACGGGCTCCTCCGGGGTCGTGCACCTGGCGCTCTTAGTGGGCACAACTTAAGGAAATGATGCGATGGTCCGAAGTGGGTTGCACTGGAGGTTTCATTTCCGGGTGTGGTAGCCCGGCGATTAAGAGCGAGCAGAAACGTTGCCATTAATGATGAACGTGAACAGTTGTCAGGCTGTGTCCTTGATTGTAGGGTCTGATAAAAGAGTCATTTTAGTCAGCCTTCCGTTACCAGTCAGTCTCCAGACAGGAAAAGAAGTAGAAAGATGCTATTGTAGATGGAAAGTAGAAGGGCAGGGCATGGTAGAATTAGTGCTTTTACGGGCCACAGTAACATCGGGATGGGTAAGGAATTTATAATTTTGGAAACGGGAGAGATGCTTGATACTGCCGCTAGGATCTAGGGCCAGTATCATTCCCACGCTACCAATTTCCCTCTAGAAGTTTCATTTCTCACCTGAAAGGAAGTAGAAATGTACAATGTTAAAGTCTAGGACTTTATAAATCTGTAATTGGATAAAGTTAAATTTGCTATTTACTAACCCTGCCTATAATCATTGTAAAGTTGCATATAAATTTCCCAGTGGTTGATTTTTTTTTTAATTGTGCTGGTGATCTCATTGTGCTTCTGTATTACAAACTTTGCCTGAATTTGCACAGTACTTTTGAGCAAAGATTTAGAGCACTTCCACATATATTAGCTATCAACCTGACACATTGTTGAGAAACTGAGATACAGGTACTAAAAGTGCTCAACTGTTGGCCTAGATTTTGTGAGAATCTAATTTAAAATTATTAATACTTTTTGTGTCCTCTGAATCTTGAATTCCTAAATGAAATTTTGTTTCAGGGCAGACTTCAGCTTCCTACACTTTTTGTGACTATTGTTTCAGTGGTATAAACCTTGAAACCAGAAATTTCAGCTCTTAAATTAGTAACTTTTTAAAATAGCTAACAAAGTGGTTGTCTCTTGTTGATTGCTGCCATCTCATAATAGAACCAAGAGACTGCTGTTTGTATTCTGTGCTAATAGTTACAAACAGTAAAAAACAGAGTTGTCTTTTTTTTTTTTTTTTTTTTTTTTTTTCTTGAAGACAGGGCCTTGCTTTGTAGTACAGGCTGGCCTTGACCTCACTATGTACCCCAGACTGGCCTCAAACTCGAGGTGATCCTCCTGCCTCAGCCTTCCTAGTGCTGGGATTACAGGTGTGTGGCAGTTGCCTGGCCAGAGTCTTCTAAACATGGATGTCAGGTCACTTTGGAGCTGAGTGCCAGGGTTTGTGGATTGGGTTGGGAAAACAGTGAGATCCTACATTTCGTTATTGTAGTTAGCACATCTAATAGTGGCTAGTGCATTGTAATTGAATAGGAAATATTTCTTGATCAATAGGTGCAGAATAGTGAGGGAAGCAGAATTATCCTATTGTTAAATAGGATATTTAATATTAAATTGTTTAGTCCTCTTTTTATAAAAAGAAAATAGCCAAGAAATTGCTTCAGATTCCTTTTGAAAATGTGCTGTTTGAACTCTTGGTAATGTTCATATAAGTAGTATCAGCTTTTCTTCTTTTGTGCCTTAAATTGAAGGTGTGTTTTCAATCCTTTTTCAAGCACTTTATGCTTCCCCCCATCCCTCCCATCTTCAAAGGCTAGTGAATTCATTATTGTGGGCCTGTCATGAAGAATAGAAGGCCTTACTTTGCTACTGAAACCAGCTTCTGACCAACTTACAATGTCAGCATGACAGCTAGAGCTGCCTAGAAGAGAATGTAATGCAAAGATCTCACTTCTCATTTGTTTTTCTTAATGAAAACAAAAGAAGAAATGCCTGTCTGGACATAGAGAATCTTGAGGGTACATCTGTCATCCAAGAGACAGAGATCAGAGGCTTATGCAGAAAACCGTCAGTGAACTTTGTTGTGTGTTGGAGATCTGTACTTTGTAACAAGGTAACAACCCCTTAAGAGGAGAGGGTGCTAATTTGGGTACCTTATAAAAAGAGGTCAAGGAATATGAAATTATGAGTTTAAAGAGAACAGAACCAAGAACAGGATTGATGAGGCAATAAAGTCTATCATTCCATCTCTCAAATGTTGATCTGCTGCATGTGTATAGATAGCTATGCTTCATTTATCCAATGATGGAAAATAAAGTATGTGCAAAATTCTTATTTTAGCTATACCCTTTATGGAAAATTTCTTGAAATCAACTATTTACTATTTAAACATTATAGTTAGCCATTTATTTATTGTCCAGAGTTACAATTACTATCATCCAGTGCTGATAGTAATTGAGTAAGGCTTTGAATGACTGCGAAGTCTAGGTCGTTTGCCCCCTCTGCTTTTTAAATTATTGAATCTACTTTTAATGGTGTCTTTCAGCAGTTGGAAAGTTGTACAGCTTCTGGTCTTCTATGGAGTACAAGAAACTCAGATCACTCTGCTTCCTGAAATTGAATGTAAAACAGTGACATTGGCTTAGTTAGGTTCTACTGACCATTCTGTTAGTATTAATAAGTGGACTTTGTAGCAACCATTTTGGCTGCTCAAAGCCATTTTTCTGTTCATTTTTTTGTTTCTTATCCTTGACTTACATAGTGAATTTGTACTCCTTATAGCTACATTTATGTTTGCATAGTTCATCCTGTAGACAAAAAGAAAATGGGAGTTCAAGTGTTGGTTCTTCTCTCAGAAAGCATTGTCAAGTAATACCTGAAGATCTGGTTTCAGCTTTGTCTTATGTTATTCTTGGGTATTGTCTTCTTGTTCTTTCCCCATTCTTCCTCTTCACATTTCCAGATTGTCATTGTTCCCAGTCCCAGCCAATGTCAGGAACCAGATTAGCAATAGCAGAAGCCTAGAAAGGTAAAAGCAGGGTATACAGAAGGTAGCAACTTTAGCTACCTTTAAATTGAGTATATATAGCTGAAAAGCATTAGATGTTTCTGTATTTTTTACTGTACCGTATATTTGAATTCATTGCAGGAATTATTTTCTTATGTCTGTTATATAGGCCATCTTTAAACTAAAATATTACCAGTTCATAAAAAGTGCTTGTAACCATAGAGATTTCTCCTTGATCTGCACTCCTGTTGTTTAGTAAACTTTATCAAACCCTCTCACATGAATATCTCTCACATACCCTGCACTGTGCTAGTTTCTTATAAGTATGAAGAGAGAGTAAAACATCCCGTCTCGAAGGAACTCACAATAAATAGGTGTGCCAAAAAGCATATCAGTGTATGTGTCCATATTATCACAAAGTGATAATGCTGGGACCCACCCTGCCATTGTATCAGCACAGGTCTGTTTTGACATTCTGCTGTTTCTGAAAGAGATTTTGTGTGGGCTGTTAGCCTGGCACACCAGAACATGAAGTTAAAAATTGAGACCTACATTGACATGGTGGCACATCTGTAATCCGAGTGTCACCCGACTCTAGGAGTTCAAGGCCAACCTGGCAACATAGTGATAGTCTCTCTCTCTCTAAAAAGAGAGAGAGCAACAGAAGAAAAGTTGAGGTGGTATTGTTGCACAAAACTTGTGTACCTTTCCAAGAACTGTAGTGAATTGAACACTTAAGATGGAAAGCATTTAAAAGCTAGAGGAAAATATTTGAAATTTTATATTCCCACACTCTACAGGAATTGCTTTCTATAATACAGCCCTTAAAGGTGGTTATGTACTGACAATTGAGTAGTGAAATACCTAGATTGTAAGAAGCTTCATTATACTCAGCTTCTTAAAACACCATGCAAATTCTTAGTTCCACTGAATGTGCCACTAAGATCACTGAAGACTGCCTATCTTGGTGTTTATAACATCTTGCTAGCAATGTGTGCTACAAATTTTCTTTTTTCAGTAAAGAAGATTAGAGGGTTTTTCTGAATTAAGGCTTAAATGGAACAGTGTACAGGTTTTTTCCAAAGAGGGAACAGTTTGGGTTTGTTTTGGTTTTTGTTTTTGCCTACGTTGTTTTTACTCTCATACCCAGGGGGAAGGACTAACTTAATGCTTTATTGAGTCATGGTGATCATTTTAGTTCCTTCACAGGAAACTGTTAGAGAAGTTCACATGAAGGATTCTTGGTTTATAGATAGTATATGAATGAATATTTAAATGGAAGTGAAAACAGGAAAATCTAACACTCAGGCCAATTTAAACTGTGGAAATTCTATACTTACAACTTGAAGATACTCTGAAGGCTTATTTTACAAGCTTTAGGATATACAAAAGTGTCATCTTTAAAATACACAGCTAGTTTTCTAAACTGAAGACTTGTGAAAGACTTTGTCTTATTTTTTACTAAAGAGTTGTGATTTTTGGGGTTTTTTTTATGCTTTGGCTGAAGTACTGTATAAGGGTTAGACATTTTAAACTGGACATGTGTAGTTGTACGAATGTGTCAGGTTTAATATGGGTCTATGTAAGAGTCTAAAGTATATAACTGTATTTGAGTAGAAGTTTCTAGGGTTAATTACCTTCCTAAACGTCCACAGTGATGGCAGAAAAACAATTGGGAAATAAGGTATGTAATCAGTATAGAGATTCTTAGAAGTCATTAATAATAACTTACAAATATGACCTAACAGTTTGCCAATCTAATCTTTTTTATATTTAATAGCTAATTTATATCTTCTCTAGAGAATTTTTTGTAGAGTTGATCTCAGTATGTAGTATAGGGTGGTCTTCAACTTGCCTTGTAGCCCACACTGGTCTCAAACTCGTGATTCTCCTGCCTCAGTCTTCTGACTGCTGGTATTTCAAGCGTGTGCCACATTGCCTGATTAAGAATTTTTAGTCACTTAATTTATTTTCCTATATCCTCTGTCTTCATAAATTTAATATTCTCATAAGAGTTGATAGCAGAATAGGTATGAGAGTGTGGTACAACTACCCCAAAATATAATAGTTTAAAACAGTGATTTTTTTTTTCTTATGTAGGTCAGCTGGTTTCAGCTGGTTGATTCCTGCCTACAGGCTAGGGTCCTGTACGTGGCTATTTTCCTTGGAAACTCAGCTAAGACTGAAATGCACTTGATAGCTTCAATTTCTTGTCTGGCCCTTCAGCCAGGTGGCTAGAATAGCAAAGGACTTTGGTAATGTATCCCAAACAACTTTATCTGGTTTTTTGTTTGTTTGTTTGTTTGTTTGTTTGTTTTTTACTGGGAATGGAACTCAGGACCTTGGGCTTGCCAGGTAGGTGCTGTGCCAAGCAACTTTATGTGGTAGCTGAACCCCAAGAGTGAAAGTGGAATCTGCCAGGTATTTCAAGGGCTAGGTCCAGAAGTGACACATAGTAACTTGCACAGGATTCTATTGGTCAAAGTAGGTTACAAAGCCAGCCCAAACTGAGGAGGAAGATTAGACTCCACCCTATGGTGAGAGGAATTGTTGGTGTCTGTTTTTGTATATAGTCAACAGAAATCTCTAAATTCAAATCTTATCTCTTCTTACCTTTGCCAAACCTGCAGTTTTGCTAAAACCAGCAATTACCAAAGACATTTGTAAAAGGATTCTCAGGATGTAGGGTAGGAAGATTGTATACATAAATATAAATTCATATTTATTCATATGATATTTATATTTATATTTAATAAATTTTACCACTTAGCAAATATGTTACTTGTCCTCTTCGTGAAATGTTCGTAACTAGATGTTTGCCTTGTGGTACTTTATAGTCACAAAGCATATTATATCCCACATACATGGTAATAACCTGATTGACCATGTAATTGGCAGCCCTGAGAAGTGAAACTTTTGCGTGTCCTTGAAACTTTCACTTTTAGTTGCTTTGAACAAAGGTTGAGATTTCTTCTCTGTAACCTCAGAAGTAATACTATGAAGTTATCAACTTAAATCAGAGTACAATTCAAAGGAGCATGGGTAACAGATAAGGCTTGGAACCTCATTAGTGTTATTAAGTGGTGGGCAAGATACTATGTTCTGTAACAGCTACATGGGTGATACAACTTATCGACCTCTGCACTGGCATGTTTTTCTGTATATATTCCTCCAGTATCAGACTCTTGAGCACATGACTTTATTCTCAAATCTCAGTTTTTCCAGTGGACTCTATTTATCTCTTCTCCAGAGACTCTTTACAGTCATAAGTTTGTTCTTATAAAGCTTATCACACATCTAAGATGGTGGTGTCTGTGGGTGAGGAATTAAAATAAATGAGCCTGTGTCGCAAGCCCCATGTGGCTAATTGAGTTGGGTGTGAAACCAGGGTTCGGTAGGAGAATTCCTTGTAAAGGTTTACTTCCAGAACTGCATCTGAGAGTTTATGTCAGCTTTTGCTGTGAAAACTATTTACATATATACCATTTGCATTGCCTTTTTATATTTAACGTTTTCTGAATTAAATTATTATCTCGAGTCTACTTGTTCTTTGAAGAAGGCTTGGTTCCACATAACAGGAACATTAAAATAAATGGTCATAATATAACTGGACGGTGTTGAACTATTTGAAGCATTTATAGGAGGTAAAGGCATGAAATATAGCAGGCACACTCCTCTGGGAATGCTAGGAAGGTATTCATAAATAATTTGAAATAGACCAAGTGATCTTGCTTTTATTTTTTTAGTATCCATAATTGGGAGATCATCTTACAAAGCCTGGTTTCCAGAATATAGATATGCCGTTTGTCTCAGATGAAGAAGGATGGTAATGTAGACTGGAAGCACTATCTTGGGCACCCTACCCTCTCTGAAACATAAAGGAGCAAAGTAGCTCATTCAAAGGACGCAAGATTTGGAAAGGAAAGTTAAGAACTGTATACAAGGTAGAATTTAATTGCATACTGGTTGAAAGGATAGAAAGTTTTCTGTATAGTATAAAGAGACCCCAGAAACAGTCTTGGAGATGGATCTTCAAAGAAGAATTAGGCTTTACACAGGAGACAGGAACAATGGGTAAGAGAAAGAGGGCTTTTGTGAGTGTTCAGGAGTGAGGAATGACAGGGCTAAGGGCAGTACCATCAAGAGGAGGACCAGGACATGTTCATTTTGTCCATTTGGATGAAGGTGAGAAGAGCAATGAGATGCCTGACTTGAAACCATTTAGGGTAGGATTTTAATGCCTTGCTAAGGAATTTGTAGAATCAGAGGTGGTTAAATGGTTAGAAAAATTACTTTGACTGTTTTAACTCCAGGCTATATTGAGAGCCTGGGGCCCAGAAGTCAGTTCTTTCCGTGTCCTGTAGGAGGTAAGGAATACTGACTGCAATATGTTGGTGTCTGTGGAAATGGAATGTAGTCATACAGAACAATGTCAAATCATGATCTTACTTACTCTACCAGGATGTGGTGACTTATTGATTATAAACATGGAAGCTCACTTAGCCTGTTTTTAAAATCTGCCCTCACCTCAACTCTTCAGAGGTAAATAGTGAAATAATGTAACATTTGAATTCTTCAGTTCTTTTAATAAAAATTTTTATCTGAGTGGATGACTTGTTTGCAGCCCTGAATTCTTCTGAGGCCTTTTCTAAAGGTAATGAGATTTCAATAAAAGCACATAAAATTGGATAGCAGAGTTGGGCCATTTGTCTTACCTGAATTTTGGAACTGCTAGAACTTCTTGTTGCATTTGGTGGTTAAAAGAAAAAAAAAAAAAAAAAAAAAAAAAAAAAAAAAAAAAAAAAAAAAAAAAAAAAAAAAAAAAAAAAAACAGGGCTGAGAGGATAGCTCTACGATAGAGTGTTTGCCCACCATGCACAAGGCCCTGGAATAATCCCTAGCACCACGAACAAAACAAACAGCCCTAATCTATATGCTGTATGTTTGGATATATGTATATATAGTATAAGGGTGGGTTTTCATGAAATCCCAACTATTGGAAGATTATAGTAAACCAGACTTTTGTCCTGGAGGATGTTTTGTACAAAGGGATGCCTGTTTAGCTGACCCCTTTATTCCAGCACTCTTCCACTGCAGTACACGAATTGGGAGGTCCAGTGGAAGCCATTGCTGATGCAGTTGGATTTCCATGTTGCCTTTTATCATTGCAGCTTGAGATGTGAATTGTTGGGCAAATGCAGTGGTTCTGTTCACGAACTTGTTTTACAATTTGGGAAAAAAGTGGTCACATTTGTGTTTGTGGTGGAAAAGATGGCCATAGTCACATTGTCACCTGTTACAGTTTGCAAACAAAAACAAGATTTTCCCAAATGCTTCTATTTGCACATGAATTTGTTTGCAGACAGAAGTGTTCATGAACCAAGGTGCCACTGTAATAGAAAAAGGAATATCATTTAGGTCATGTTAGAACTAGCAAAAATATCTAAAATCTGCTGTTCTAGCACTGCTGTTATTAGTAATCACAGGGAACTCTTTACTGAGTTCCACACCAGATTTGATACCATCACAATTACATATTAGGTGTACTTGAATACCTTTTGTTTTAGCTAATAGTGTTAGGTGCTTCCTGGGAGACAACAATGAAACAAAACAGGTGGCTAAGGATAATTAGAATTTGAATTTAGCTCTCACTTTTTGCTTCCTTCTTAACAAGAAAGGAGTGGTTAATCACTGAGAACAAACTTCACATCAGCTGGTTTAGCAAGGTGTTGCCCTTAGAACACATTTCTGCTCTCAGGTTGTTTCCAGCAGTCTGTAAGTTTAGTTGGAGAATATCCCAGTCCCAGTGTTTGCTCTCTGTATTGGTTTTATTTCTTAGATTAATGGTTTGAATTGTTAAATGAATTGGAGAGCGAAACAACACTGTTATCTTCTTGTCATCTTTTTCATACCCCAGTGCTGTGCTGTTTGTAGGCATATAGCAGAACAAGCTTGTGCATGTTTCTAAATGGCCTTGTAGAATGAAGAGCAACCTCTTAGCATGCAAATGAAACTGAATTGTGTATTCTTTACACCCTTGCAAATATCTTGTACTTGGAATTTTCTAGCTTGAGAATTGCCCCAAGAATGGTCAGGCCATACTGGAAGCAGTACTTCTTTAATGTTTGTGGCATTAATATCCTTGTTAATGTACCTGACCATTCTAGCCTTAGTAGTGTTGATATAATTCCAAGTTTCATTAGTTTTCTGTTCATATTCTATGATAGCCAAATGTTTTTCCTTTACTTAATTTGTCCAGGGTTGTTATCCATATTTTAGAGGCTTTTTTTTTTTTTTTTTTTTTTTTTTTTTTTTTTTTTTTTTTTTTTTTTTTTTTTTTTTTTTTTTTTTTTTTTTTTTGTGGCACTGGGGATCAAACTCACAGCCCCATGCCTACCAAACAGGGGCTTAAGCTAAACTCCCAGCCCTAGTTTTTGTTTTGTTTTGTTTTGTTTTTGAGGCAGGGTTGCACTATGTAGCTCAGGCCAGCCTTGCACTCGAATTGTAGACCAAGCTGGCCTCAAACTCACAACACTCCTCCTACCTCAGCCTCCTGAGTGCTGGGATTAAAGGCATGCGCCACCATGCCCGGCTGAGGCATTTTAATTTTGAGAAATTATTAGTGAAGGACTGACTGAGATATGTGGTGTCTGAGTATTGTATTTAAATACATGAGCAGCAACTATGACCCACCCAGGATTGGTAAGTATTTGAATTTGGAGTTGTTACTCTGCACTGCACCCTCTTTGGCATTTTTAGTTCTTGTTTTACAGAGTATCATAAAATGTATATTTGGAGAAGATAACAGGAAATTTAGCACATGCTAGTGATTTTGGATATTCAAAAGTTCTTCATAAATTTTGAAAGCAAAAAATGAAAGTTAAAGAAATGAATCTGAATGTTCTGCTTTTGTTGTTTTCTCATTGTTTTGATAATTATTATGCATGTGTAGCCAGCCAAATGGCACTTAAATGACTCCATGCCAATTAAAACAGGAATTTTGTTAAAATTTTCAGTGTATCCAGTTCTTATTAGTTCCTTCCCCAGAGTAGTTTATTTTAAATTATTGCATCTTATTAAACTCAAGATTAGCAAAGTTAAAAGGGTAACATTACTTACAAAACATTTACAATGGAAGGACAGAATTTTCCATTGAATTTTGCTTTGTACTTGGGCTTGCAGGAGTTGTGGAGGCAGTTTAATGAAGAAATGGAACAATGTGTGTAATCATGGAATCTCCTTGCTAACCATCACCACCCACTCTCCTTGATAAGTGAGCAAGAGATTGGGTCAGGGGGAAGAAAAAGAAGTCAACATGAAGCTAAAGCAGCGAGTTGTGCTGTTAGCAATACTCCTTGTCATCTTTATCTTCACCAAAGTTTTCCTGATTGACAACTTAGATACATCAGCTGCCAACCGGGAGGATCAGAGGGCTTTTCACAGAATGATGACTGGCTTGCGAGTAGAGCTGGCCCCCAAACTGGACCACACCTTGCAGTCTCCTTGGGAGATTGCAGCCCAGTGGGTGGTGCCCCGGGAAGTGTACCCTGAAGAGACCCCAGAGCTGGGGGCAATCATGCATGCCATGGCCACCAAGAAAATCATTAAAGCTGATGTGGGTTATAAAGGGACGCAGCTGAAAGCCTTACTGATCCTTGAAGGAGGACAGAAAGTTGTCTTCAAACCTAAGCGGTAAGTCTTCATTGCAGAAGCTGTAAGTGCTAGTTGGCTGGTTAATTTAACTTGGGATTTATATAAAACTGTTGATCTCCTTTTGGTATTCTTTTCAGTAAAATGAAAGGTAGACCGGAAGCTCTACCTACTTTTCTGAAAGTATGATTCTTTGAGGAGAGAAAAATTAAGAGAACATATTTTGTTTCTTTAGGAGACTGAATTTTTGACAGTTAGACCTATTTTTGATTTCTAGTTTATCAGACATCTATTATATGTCAAGTATAAGTAAAAAAATTAGCTGGTTAGAAAATAAGCACCTTGTCACCAAAAAACGAACCACTGAAAACTAGATAAGTACATTTCAAGGTACTATAAAAATGGACTAGATTTTAAATGGGTAACTAAAGTCCCTTTCAGTGCTGAAGCACTAATTCTTGATTTTTTTTGCCTGTTTTTGTTTGTTTGAGCAGTTTTAGGTTCCCAGAAAAATTGAGGGACGAATACAGAGAATTCCTATTAATTGCCCTCTGACTAAATTTCTCCTCGTAGCATCTTCCAGTAGTGTATTTCATTTGGTATAATTGATGAGTCAATAATGGTCTTTAATTTTTATTTTATTTTATTTTATTTTTTGTCTTTTCGAGACAAGGTCTCTCTCATTATGCAGTTTAGTCTGGCCTTGAGCTCACTTTCTAGACCAGGCTGGTCTCAAACTTGCAGTGATCCTCCTGCCTCAGCCTACTGAGCCTAGTGAGTCCTATGATTACTGGCTTGAACCACCATGCCTGGCTTGGTCTTTAATTATTAACTAGAGTTTATTTGCATCAGAGTTCACTCTTTGTGTTGCCCATACTAGGTTTTGACAAATGTATAAAGATGTATGCCCATGATTATAATACTGCATAGAATAGTATCCCTGCTCTCAAAATCCCTTGTGGTTTACCTTGTCATTCTTCTTCCCTTCCTACTGTTGAACCCCTGAGAACCATAGCATACAGTGTATAACCTTTTCATCTTGGCATCTATCATTTAGCAATATGCATGTAAGTTTCCTACTTAACCTTTTTGTGGCTTGGTAGCTCATTTATTTTTTATTTTATTTATTTATTTATTTATTTATTTTCGGCACTGGGGATTGAACTCACAACCTTGGGCCTGCCAGACAGGCGCTTAAGCCATTGAGCCAAACTCCCAGCCCTAGTTTTCTGAGCTACATAGTGTGACCCTGCCTCAAAAAACTAGGGCTGGGAGTTTGGCTCAGTGGATTAAGCACCTGTCTGACAGACGCGAGGTTGTGAGTTCAATCCCTGGTGCCGCCAAAAAAAAAAAAAATAGTATCTTGTTGTTTCTTAATCTGTTTTAAGCAAAGAACTAGGCCATGTTAATTGCCTCAGTAACTGGTGTGTACGTTATAATAACTCATTTGGACTCCTCTGGAGATCTACAGAGATAATTTATGTGGCAGTACTACAAAAAAACAAAAAAAACACTAATTCAGTTTTGAAATTAGCAACAGCAAAGTGAAAGAAGGCAAGACAAAAATAAAAATTAAATTTGTATAGAAAAAGATGAGTTCTAAGTATTTCGTTTAAACAAAAAGAATTCTTCTCCACACTCACTACTTGTACACTGGAGAGTTAAGGGTGAGATGGGAAATGTTAAAAGACAGAGATTGCTAACAGGGTACAGTGTAGACCAGGTGCTTTGCAGGCTGGTCTGAAATGTTCAGGGAAAGTATAAGTGGAGGGAAGAGAATCCAGATTGATGAGTAGGAAGGTGGCAACAGAGAATGAATGAACTCCAGTCCTTACTTAGTTTATCTCATATCTCTTACTACCCTACAGCTGTTACCTTCTATTTCTGTTTCTCCTTTTTTTTTTTGTGCGGCACCAGGGGTTGAACTCACAACCTCGCGCCTGCCAGACGGGCGCTTAAGCCACTGAGCCAAACTCCCAGCCCTAGTTTTTTGAGGCAGGGTCACACTATGTAGCTCAGGCCAGCCTTGTGCTCGCGTTGTAGCCCGAACCGGCTTCGAACTCACGCTTCGCCTACCTCAGCCTCCCGAGTGCTGGGATTAAAGGCGTGCGCCCCCACGCCCGGCTCATGTCTTTCTCTTTCTCTTTCTCTTTCTCTTTCTCTTTCTCTTTCTCTTTCTCTTTCTCTTTCTCTTTCTCTTTCTCTTTCTCTTTTTCTTTTTCTCTTTTCTTCTCTTCTTTCTTTCCTTCTTTCTTTCTTTCTTTCTGAGACAGGGTCTTGCTACATCGTTCAGGCTGGCCTTGAACTCACTATGTAACTAGGCTGGCCTCAAATCCACAACAATCCTGCCTCAGCCTCTGGGGTGCTGGGATGACAGGAGTGAGCCACCATGTCTGGCTCATTATCTTCCTTTTCATATCATATTTTAGCATTGAAAATCTGACAGTTATTAGTTGAACAGCTCTTCTTTACTCATATTGTCAGTGTGCCTACCAAACCAAACCCTGCCTCCACAGCCATTAGGCCATCTGATCCTCCTCTCCATACTGGGCCTTAATCTCACTTTGCTATTTTTTCCTGTCAAACTGGGCCCCACCCCCGCCTCTGCTGACTGGTTCCTGCTTCCTCTCAGCTGCAGGACAGTTTCCTTTGCTTTTCTGTTTCACTGTGAATGTATGCAGAAGGTGTTAACTCTCTCTGTGCACCCTGACCTGTGTTGCTTTACACCAGACACTCATTGGCCGAGGAGGGTGGAGGTATAGGTTTTAAACATTTGTGCAAATTGACTTCAATGTCTAAATACCCAGAAACATGCTCTTCTGACCTCTGGGGCCTCATAAGCTATTTCGTCCTCCTTCTAAGTGCAAATTAATGACCTTACTCAGACTCTGGTATCCTTCACTAGGATAGGAGTGATTATCTGGCAGTTACTTTATGAATCTTGCTGTTCTGTCAATGCCTTAAGATGGATCACTGTCTGCTGAAAGGAGGATGTAAGTTCTCACTGCTAAATCAAGATGTGTACCTTTTTTGTAATAGCCTCTGTGGTTTCAGCATTTCTGGAGCCTGGCTGTCCATGTCTTACTTTCAGAGGTAGAAGATATGTATGGGTGGATGGTATGTAAAGGAATATAGTGATGATTTTATTTATACACTTTTCCTTATACAAAGTGTTCGTTTGCTCTCTGTGTCCCTGTCTGTGTCTGTCTGTCTGTCCCCCCCAATATCCATTCTGCAAGTAAATTGATTTTTATAAGCCAAAACTGAAGGAACAAGAAGGCAGAGGCCTAAGGACTGGATAGAAGTGTGTGAATAATCTTAGGCCATACTGAAAAGGACCTTACAGAGCAGCTAGTCCAACAATTCACTTTATAGGTGAGGAAAGTAAGATCCAGAATTCTGATTTTTGTATAGCCAGAACATGAGCTGTGGATTCAGACCTCCTAACTCCAGTGCTGTTCTTTCATCTTGATTCTTACTCCCTTCCATTTTCCTTCCCTTTCTCTCCAGCCTGTTCCCAAAGTTCCTGGATTCTTCTAGGGTTTTGTATTTCACTATGAATGTATGCTAAGGCTCTGTAATATTTCACTGAATGGAGGGGTACTATACTCATCACATATCTTCATGTGACTTGCTGAAGTCCTGAAAAATATTCTAGAATATTCTTATCTTCATAGACAGCCTATATCTGTATTTAAAAAGTTTGTATATCATCAACTTTTCTGCAGTGATTTTTTTTGTTTTGTTTTGTTTTGTTTTGTTGCGGCACCGGAGATTGAACTCACAACCTTGCACTTGCCAGGGCAGGCGCTTAAGCCGCTGAGCCAAACTCCTCAGCCCTGGTTTTTTGAGGCAGGGTCACACTATGTAGCTCAGGCCGGCCTTGTGCTCACGTTGTAGCCCAAGCCGGCCTCGAACTCACAACGCTCCACCTACCTCAGCCTCCCGAGTGCTGGGATTAAAGGCGTGTGCCACCACGCCCGGCTCTGCAGTGATATTTAAAAGTTGATTTTTAATTTAAAAGCAACGAGTATAAACTTAGGGTCCCTAAGTAATTATTTGCACTAGGAACAACAGCAAAAATACTGGGTGTGGTGTCACACACCTGTAACCCCAACACTCAGGAGGCTGAGGCAGGAGGATTACTGTGAGTTCGAGGCCAACCTGGGCTACTTAGTGAGTTCAAAGCTTATCTGACATAGTGAGATCCTTTCTCAAACAACAACAACAACAACAACAAAAAACACCTATGATATTTAGACCACACTAAGGAGAAACTGGTGCCCACTCATATAGGTTCTATCGTAAATGTTTCACTTTGCCTTGAAGGTGTGTTTTGTAGATATGTTTCTCTTTGTATTCAAAGATCATTTAAGTTGAAGATTATTGACTTTTATAGTGCTGTTTCTCATAGCTATTTTAAAATTGGAAATCTGACAGTGCTTAGTGAAACTGCTCTTCTTCATTTCAATCTCAAATTATTTCACAGTTCCTTTGTAAAGCTTAATAGATCTCCCTTTGATTCAGGAATGCAGGTGCTCAGTAAAAGTCATAGGTGAGTTAAATATTTTTTCTTTTCATAAGTAGCAGGTTTAAACCGTACCTTTAAAGGTGATTAGTAGTGTTGAATGTGGTGGTGCATGCCTGCAAGCCCAGTACTCAGGAGCCTGAGGCAGGAAGATTGCTGCGAGTTCGAAGCCAACCTTGGCTACATAGTGAATTCAAGGCCAGCCTGAACTGGATAGTGAGACTCTGTCTAAGAAAGAAAAAAAAAAAAAAGATTAGCAGAAAGAAACACTCCAGTTTTCATTATCCTTTGTTTATGTCATGCATATGGTATAAAATCATCCGAACGCAGTGTAAGATGAGACCTTAGAAAATACCTCCTAGTTCAGTCCTTAATATTGTGGATATGGAATCTGACACCAAGAAGAGAAGGGTTTTGCCCAGGGTTACCCAGACAGGTGATGAGAACGACACCCAGCCCTCACTGCCTGTCCAGTATTCCTCCCACTGCATCATCATGAACTTAAGAGAGAACAAGGGCTGGGAGTTTGACTCAGCGTCTTATGCGCCTGTCAGGCAGGCGCGAGGTTGTGAGTACGATCCCCAGTACCGCAAAAAAAAAAAAAAAGAAAAAAAAGAAAATAATCCCAGCACTCGGGAGGCTGAGGTAGGCGGAGTGTTGTGAGTTTGAGGCCGGCTTGGGCTACAACGCGAGCGCAAGGCCGGCCTGAGCTACATAGTGCGACCCTGCCTCAAAAAACCAGGGCTGGGAATTTGGCTCAGTGGCTCAAGTGCCTGTCTGGCAGGTTCGAGGTTGTGAGTTCAATCCCCGGTGCCGGGAAAAAAAAAAAAAAAAAAGAGAACAAAACTGTTATTCCAGCTGCTTTTTTTCCTCAAAAGCATCTTTGCCTTTTCATCAACAAAAACTGAGGAATATCAGGACTATTTTTCCCCAAGAAATTTAAACTTCTTTTATAAGCTTTACTGCAGCCATTCTGGTAAGCAAAAGTTCTTTGTTTCTTTAGTCTAATACATGTTTTGTTAGACATTTATTAAACACTGACTGTAAGTTTAACATTGCTAGCAATGCAAAGATGCTTCTTGCTTTCCAGAAAATTACCTTGTTGTATTTAAACCACACTGAAAGCCCTTTAGAGTGGTAAAAATGACATCTTCCATGTTTTATTCACATAATAATTGCTGAGACAGATACAGAATTCTAGTTTCCTTCTCTGTCTTTTCCTCCCACCATCTTGCAGCAATTTGTGCTAACCCACTACTGTTCTCAGTGTGTATATGGAACAGACTCAGGTTGCTAAAGTGTGGATTCTGCCTTCTGTATGTCGGCCCAGTACCAGGGTGATTCGTCGTCATTCATGTCTACACCTGTGCTTCCCCTTCCCTTTGCTAGGTATAGCCGAGACTATGTGGTGGAAGGGGAGCCATACGCCGGTTATGATAGACACAATGCAGAGGTAGCAGCCTTTCACTTGGACAGGTAAGTATAATCCTAATAGTCTGTGTTCACTCTGTTCCCTTTTAAAATCAATCAGTCTCAATCTCTGTCTCCTCGTCTCTGTCTCTGTCTCTTTCACAATACTGCAGTTGATCCCAGGACTTTGTAAATGCCAGACAAGCATTCTACTGCTGAACTACATCCCCAGCCCTTTTAAAAATTTTGTTTTGAGACTGTCTTGCTAAGTTGCCCAGGCTGATAATCCTCCTGCCTCAGCCTCCTTAGTAGCTAGGATTACAAGCATACACCACCATGCAAGGCAAAAATCTCTCAAAGAAGGCTTGTGAACTCTTCTTAAAGGGGACACACTAACAATTTAGACTTATTGCCTATTTTGGATAGCTGATTGACTAGTGCCATTGTACTTAGGAGTCTTGTAATTTGGGTGATACTAGGAATACCAAAGTAAATATTTTAACTTCAGACTTTTACCTTTATTTTATTTCATTGCTGGCATGTTTGCTGTCATTATCCTGACTAAAGATATCCTTTGTAAATAAAATAGCAGGATGAAAAGCAAAATTTGAACTCATATCTCTGAATTGAATTGGTAATTAATTGGAAATTGGCTGTTCTGTTGTTTGTTTTGTTCTGTTGTAGTACTGACTTATCCCTATATACAGGAAGCATCTAGCCTGAAATATATAATGAGTTTTATTGTTCTTTATGTAAGATTTTCACAGCTTCCAAAACCAGAGTAAATGTATGTATTGGTCAGCTTTCTCACTGCGGGGACAAATGTGTGACATACACAGATTAAATGAGAAAAGTTTATTTGGCTCACAGTTTCAGAAATTTCAGTCCATGGTTGGCAGGTTCTGTGGCTGTGGATCTGAAGGGAAGCAGGTTATCATGGCGGAGGGCCTGATGGAGCAAAGTTGCTCATTTCATGGCAGCGGGAAGCAGAGCAGGTTGGAAAGAGCCCAGAGAGGAAAGTGCTAGGAACCAGATAAAATAGTCTCCAAGGTCATGACACAGAGGTTTGCTTTACTAATCTATAGGCATCTGTTAATCCAGTCAAGTTGACAATCATGATTAACAATCACATTTCAAAAGGAAAGTAAATAGAAATTTAATTTATAAGATAATGAGAAGAATATTATTTTGAGACAGGTTCTTGCTATGTAGTTCAGGCTGGCCTTGAACTCACTTTATAGCCTAATCCAGCCTCAAACTCATGGTGATCCTCCTGCCTCAGCCTCTTGAGTGCTGGGATTATAGGTGCGTACCATCACACCCAACATGAAAAATTAATATATTTTATTAGCAGATTGTTAGTCAGGAACCTCTTAGCTGTACTGTCTGATATTCCGGTTATTCTCACCCATTCTTTTTATCTGGCATATTGAAGGACTTTGAAAGAAATTATTTACAATATTTGCTTAAAATTGAATCTGTAAGGATATTAGGAGGGGAAAGATTTTTTTTCTGGATTAGGAAGAATTTTCTACATGTTGATACAATCTATATGCAGTAAAACTTCTAATAGAAAGTGGGTCAAGAACACAAGCATTTAGCTGGATAGGAATTACCTTTCACTAATAAATATTAAAGCAAGTTTATCCTCACCAGAAAATGTTTAAAATTTAAACTATGAAGAAAAAAAAATTTAAACTATGGGTTACTATTTTCACCTGCTAAAAACAGCAGTCTTTTTTTTTTTTTT
>RJWM01012633.1:0-56476 GCA_004363535.1 Dasyprocta punctata
AAGAACTGGTGATATACCTCAGTGTAAGGCCCTGGATTCAACCCTTAGTATTGCAAAACTGGGACAAAACTAATTTTCACTGTTTAAGAAGGAAGATACATGCATGTGTTTTCCGTGTTGAATTTGGAAATTTAAGTGTGAATTTGTGGCTTCCAATGCATGCAGACAGATAGGTATCGAAATAAACATAAATTTAAATGTGCATGAACATTGTTTATTTCTGTCTACTGGGACCTAGGAAGAGTGGCATTCCCACAGCAATGAGCACAGCTATCCAACCCACATTAAGGAGTCAAAGGAATCAGGACACTTTGGAAAATGACAGATTCCAAGACTGGCATGGAGTCAGTATGAGATGAATCAGAAACATGTTGTGCTAGAAAGAAAGTGCTTAAAAAAATTATGTCCCTCCATCCAAATCAGAGACAAGTTGGTATCAAAAGCCATGATAATGATACATTCAAATATATGGCAGAGCCAGGGATATAGTTCAGCGGCACAGCGCCTGCCTGGCAAGCGTGAGGTTGTGAGTTCAATCCCCGATTTAAAAAAAAAAAAAAAAATATATATATATATATGGCATAACCTAGGAAATCAGATATAAATTAATAAAGAAACAAATTGAAAATGCTATAGAAAACAGGGTTTCAAAGCATACAAGACACTTAACTAATTAAAAAAGGAGAAATAACTTCACAGTGGAAAAAGTAGACATCACGTTAATCTCAATACACTTCATCAATATTAGGGCACACCTACCACTTGCTTCATCTGTGAAGATGCAAAGAGAAAAACTCAGCATTGCTTTTAGGGTACACCTGCCAGAGATGCTAAATCTAAATAGAACTGTGAGGAAACATCACAAACCTGTATTGCGGTGTATTCTATAAAATAACTGGCAAGGAATCTTTAAAAATGTCAAGGTCATAAGAGTCAAGGAAAAATTGAGAAATAGCTCCAGATTTAAGGAGTCTAAAGAAACTTTGCAACATGTCATTCTGAACTGGATCTTTTTTCTATCAAGGACTATTGGGATAACCAGCGAAACTTGCATGCGATCTCCGGAATAGATGATGTTAATGTCAGTTTCATGATTTTTCTTGTTTTGTTGCAGTGGGGTGGAGGTGTAGAATGTCTGTATTGGTGGGAAATATTATATTATTTGGCAGTGATGTATCAGATTGGTGGCTTATTCCCTAATTGTTCAGGAAAAAAGTTCTTGTTTTTGTTACTGGTAGGCTGTTATTTCCCAACCCTGCATTCAATGACATCATGTTGGCATCTTGAGTCTGTCTACAGTGGGATTAGAGTCACCTTTTTAACCATGAGGGATTGGGCTCAGGACCTCCCAAGGATATAAAAATCCATGAATACTCAAATCCCATAAAATGACATAGTGCTCACATATAACCTATTCACGTCCTCCACATACATTATTTTTTATTTATTTTTTGTTGATCCCCATACTTTAAATCATCTCCAGAATTTATAATCCCTAATCTAATGTTAATGCTATGTCAGTAGTGGTTACACTGCATTGTTTAGGAAGTGATGACAAGAAAAAAGTCTGAAAATCTTCAGTACAGACCAAATTTGTTTTTCAAATACTTTCCATCTGAGATTGCTTGAAACCATAAATTTGGCAGAATCCACAAATACATAGGTCCACAGTATTTACCCCATGAAAACTGGCAAGTGTCATTTTTTTTTTTTTTTTTGCCCTGGTCCATCAATTGCTAAACATTTACCAGTGTAACATTCTTTGTGTCTTCTAGCTTTTCTTTTTAGAAATGAATTTGTGCTCATTTAAAAAATTGTTAAATTAAAAAAAGAGAAAAAGATTAATAAGCTACTGCTTCCATCTTTTGAGCAATAAATATATAATGAACATTTGTGTAGTGTTTTATTGTTAACAGAAGCAAATATCTTTACTTTTATTTAATATTCTTTTGTGTCTGTGTGTGTATGTGTGTGTGTGGTAGTGGGGATTAAACACAGGGCTTTTTTGTGTTGAGCTAAATTCCAACTTTTTAAATTTTGAGACAGGACCTTATGAAGTTGGTAAGCTTCCCAAGCTGGGTTTGAACTTGTGATCCTCTTGTCTCAGCCTCCCAGAGTGCTGGGATCATAAGGGTGTTCCACCATAGCCAGCTGCACTTAGTATTCTTAACAATCCTGTGAAGTAGAATTATCTTTCCCAATGGAGAGACAAGTAAATTGAGACCTAGATAAACTATGATTTTAAATTTTAGGACAGTGGATCTTTTTATTCATCTTTGTCTCCTTGGTACTTGACATGTTTCTTGGCATGTAACAGTTCAACAAATGATGGTTGAATATCTCCAAATGGAAAAGGCAAGTCTCCAACTTGTAACTTATGACTCCAAATGTCAGGTATTTGTTTTTAAAAATAAACTTTGAGGTTTAAATTTAAATTATGCAAGTACTTCATGAATACTCTATATGTATATATATGTATTCATCATCAAATTGAATATACTACAGGTAAGCCTATCTTCTCCTTGACCACATTTGCCAAGCTTTCCAGGCCCCAGTCCAGGGCCCTCTTCCGGGCTGGCCTTCTTTAGCAGGTTGGCGGAGCTCCTTCAGCCCTTTTCTGACCATCTGTAAACACGGATGAATGAAAACTTGGAGGCAGCTCTGACTATCCAGGGTACTAGTCCCTGATGATAGGCTTTGCCCATCCTCTCTCTCTCTCTCTCTCTCCAGATCATTCGTTTGACATTTTTATTTATCTTCTCTCTTTCATTAAAAAAAAAAAAAAGCATAGAATCATCTCACTAGAAGCTGAGCCACCCTCTTTTGTTTGGAGGCCTCAAGATTTATTTCTATCTCAGAGTAAAGTCCTAGTTTGTAGAACTGGCCCTTTGTCACTGAAAAAATTAGCTGGTTGTGTTTTCCTTTGACAGTGACTTTGTGCTCTTGTGTAAACAGCCCTTACTGAAAAGAGGAGGAAAGAGAGACAGAGTATGTTTTCCAAATGTGAGAAAAACTCTGAGGGTGTGTGTGGGAGTGAGTGGTGGCACTCGGAATAGGATTCTTTCTTTGTTAACTTTCCATGGAGATTGTCTTTACCCTACAAAGCCAGAGTCAAGCATGTGCCTTCAAGAAATTGATTAGCTTTTTGGAACAACCAAGTTGGCAATGGGGAGACATTCATCTGGTTGGTGTGGGAACCCAGGTTAGAGCTTGTGGCTGGCAGGATGTTTCTGCCAGAGGCACCATTTGTTTGGAAAACAAAGGGATCTCTTAGGAAAAATAAAAGCAAAGAACTAATGTAAAATCCAACACTATTTTAGAAATGAAATAAAACCAACCCAAACTCCCCCAGCAGCATACTTTGTATGAGGAATATCAAGCACATCCTACTTGTGCGTCAATTCCCTGAGATGTCTTTTGTATTTTTATTCTCGGGATGGTAGATAATCTCCCCTTCATCATTCCAAGAAGGTAGTCAGATGCAAGAATTTCCAGGACCCCTTAAGCCTGTCCTGACTAGGACAGGGTGACCAGAGTGGTATTGTCTGAGGTGGTCTTAGTGTCAAGGGTTGGAAAAGATGGAGCAAGACATGGGGAACACTTAGGGAGAGGAGATGAGAAATTTGGGAACGCTTAGAGGGTTAGAGGTTTGTAGACAGGAAAAAAAAATTGGGGCCTCCTTAGGTCTTCTAGCTAATCCTGATTAGAAGGAGTTAAAGACAAACTTTACTAGAGAGATTCTCCTGGGAAGCAGGTCAAGTACATAGGGTAAAGAGAGAGAGGGAGAGGGAGAGGGAGAGGGAGAGGAAGAGGTCGAAGGAGAGAGAGAGAGAGAGAGAGAGAGAGAGAGAGAGAGAGAGAGAGAGAGAGAGAGAAAGATTCTAAAAAGGCACCAAGAGGCCAGGAAAGTCCCTGACAGACAGGACACAGAGAGAAAGCCAGGTGCACAAACATTAAGCTGAACCCACCTGCAACAAAATTTTAGGAAAGCAAGGTGGGAGGGGCCAACTTTAAGGTGGTATATACTCACACCTGTGTGCTAACATATATAGGGGTGTGTGTGTTCACTCTAGAGTCACTATATTATTCACTCCAGGATCATTATAGAATACAATAGCTATTCATATGCCCCTTTACTAACTCCAAGATAACCATTAGTAAGGCACCCCCTTGTTAACTAGCCACCTGCCTCAAAGATACAACCTTAAAAGGTAGGTCGAGGACAGGTAAGCAAACTGACAGAAGGAAGCTACATGTAGACCACTCCAAGAAATGACATTAGGCAAAGGAGAGGTCCCTGGCAGCCAATCCAGTTACAGCAAGTGCCAGTGGTGTGTGTGTGTAGCGGGGGAAAGGGTCACTCACCACCCTATGAAAGCAGCAGGGAACAAGGGGCCCACAGGTCTTTCATCTTTCCGGAGCCCCCTTTCTTATCAGGGTAACTGTCTGTCTTATTCCTTCCTCTCCCTCTTCACAGATAAATGGCCTTCCTTTTGTTAAACCTTGTCCCTCTAATTTTTTTTGGAGGGGGGACTGAGTTTACGATCCTGATGAGTTGCCCAGATGTGACACATACCCCAGAGACTGGGAGGAACAGGACAGAAAATGTCACGGGATTCAGAAAAGTGGCACTGCTTTCTGCTGCGATGGGAATGATTATCGGCTGAGCTGAGGGAGTTCTGACCCCAGGCACAGAGCTTTCTGGCCTGGACTAAGGCCCCTGGTGCTCAAGCTTGGCTCCCAAGCTTGCAGAAATGCCACCTTCCAGCAAGGCTGGGGCCATGGACCTAGCAGAGTCAAACATGGGACTGTCCCTGAATTTTCTAGATGGCACAAGCTCCAGGGACTTTGGCACAACCCTAGAGAGAAGAAGACCACTCAAAAACACGACCAAAATGGAATTTTCCAGCAACCAGGTAGGTAGAGCCCATTAGCTGATTTAGAGAATGAACTTTTTTTTTCTGAGTTCAATGCACACCCCTTACATAAACATCAACTCTGAGCCACAGAACATCTCTATGTTTGTTTTACTTTGCAATTTTATCTATGTGGGTGTGTTCCATTGGATGCTTTATTAGAGTCCAATAAAGCCTTGTCCTGCATAAACTGCACTTCCTCTCACATTACATTTCCATGGTGGAGGAGGCAGGTGTCCTTTGCTGAAGCTCAGAGAGAAACCGGACCCATGAATGGGTCTTTCATGAGTCTTTAATGGGTGCTGGGAGGCCTTGGTTTGGTGTTGTGCTGCCCTAGCAAACCTCAAGTCTGGTTGCCAGCACGGGCCTTAGGATTTGATGAAGGCTTGCTTGTCTGAGTCACATTCCTTTGGTGTGCCCTGGCCTGAGCATATGAGGACACCCTATGCCTGTCCCATATCAGTACTCCAAGCCTGCCAATGAGTCCAGGCAAGTTTAATCTCTGCAATATAGAGACACTTCTGTCTTTGTTTCTACTTGTTCAGAGAATGCAGCTACAATGAGCACCTCCTGCGCTTTAGGGACCTGCAAGACCTTTTCCTAAGCCATCTCATTTCCCCTTACGTGGGAGATATTACTGCCTGATTTCTACATGTGGAATGTGAGGCTCAGCAAAGGTAAGGAATGTGCTAGGAGAGTCACATAAGGTCACTCGGCAGGAACTGGTCGGACAGGGATTCACAGTTTTCTGCTTGAGTCCGGGTCTCTCCGGTGCCTACCTCGGCTGGTTTGTCTTACACAGTCTCCAGGTTCTCCACCCACATCCAAATAGAAAGCAAGCTCAGTGTGAGGAGAAGAGAAGGTCAGCACAGAGATACTCTGCTGCATTCCTCTGAAGCCCAGGTTATGTGTGGCTGGCTATTGGTCCTGCTTTAAAACTACCCCGGGAGCAGGAACGGTTTTATTGCTTTAGGCAAGTTATTACAACAGCAGCCCTAGATCGTGCAGCGCTGTGTCCCCAAGTGAGTCCCACAGGATAAATGCTAAATGGGGTGTTTGCAAACAAAGGAGACCATCCAAAAAGTTGGGGGAGTGGATGGTGAAGTTAAACAGGACACATTGCTTCCTTTCACTGTGCACAGACACACTTGTAAATTCCCGAGGGACATGCAGGATAAATAAATACACATTAAATCATTTCCCAAACCTCTCTGATCATGGAACCTTCTCTCCCTTCTTTTCGGTGGAGTATGTGCCGGGACTAAATGCAAGACCTAGCTATGGTTTCCAGACAGCTGAAGACATTTCACTTGTTCACCACGTCATCCCCAGCAGCCACCACAGCAATGCTGACCTCTGAAAACAGCCAAAGGCACAACTGAGCTGACACGAAGGGCCTAGCAGGAATGCCATGTGTGAGGGTGGTGGAGTTGTCAGACTGTCGCAGGATGCAGCAGCTTTAGGATGCTGAGTCACAGACCTGCATACCGACAGAAAGGGAAGCTGTCCCCAGAGAGAGAATATGATGACTTAGTCGCCTGGGCAGGATTGCAACCCAAAACTTCTGCACTGAAGGGTTCAAACTCGCTGAGGCCTAGGAACTTTGCAGAGTTTGTTGAACTTTTAAGAAATGTACATACATAGTTTGCATATTCTTCATTTCATGGCGCTCATAACTATCTGTGAAAGGCAGGGCCACCAGATCAAATTCAGGATGGCCAGCTAAATTTGAATTTCAGGTAAACAGCAAATAATCCTTACACTGAACAAAACAAAACAGAACAAAACAAAATCTTCTTCATTTCCTAACTGTATTTTTGTTGCTAAACATCATGAACCTACACAAGTACCAAAGCTCTTAAGAAACTTCTAGTCACAGTGCAGCGGGAAGCATGGAAAAATTTTGATATTAAGATAACATCCTTATTTGGTCCCACAGACTCTGTGACCCTGGACAAGTGACTTAATCCCTCTTAGCCACAAAAACTTGTTGTAAGAATTCATTGGAGAAAACATATGGGAAAGCTCTAGACACTCAAAATCAATAGCTATTATTAATTATTACAGTTTTAGCCGGGCGTGGTGGCGCACGTCTTTAATCCCAGCACTCGGGAGGCTGAGGTAGGCAGAGCGTTGTGAGTTCGAGGCTGGCTTGGGCTACAACGCGAGCGCAAGGCCGGCCTGAGCTACGTAGTGCGACCCTGCCTCAAAAAACCAGGGCCGGGAGTTTGGTTCAGTGCCTTAGGTTATGAGTTCAATCCCCGGTGCTGCAAAAAAAAAAATAAATAAATAAAAATAAATAAATAAATAAATAAATAAATAAATTACAGTTTTTCTTGAAATGATACTCTTTCTCAGGCCCTTGTCGTGATCAAAAAAGCATAAATGTCGATCCTGGAAGACTTAATTAGAAGTGTGCGCCTTCTCTTTGCACATTTCACTCTATAACCAGAGATATTCAAAGTAATAAGTTGAATGTGGGCGTTGGCATATGTGGCAATGCCAGATGCCAAGCGGGGATAGAGCCAAGATTTATGGAATCTGAAGTTTGGGTAATTTGATAGGGAGGATTAAGAATAATATAAAACTGTGTATACAAAGTTAGCTATAGGGCATTGGAAGTGGCCTGGCAAACACGACACCCTGTTGTTAAGTTTCATTTGTTTTTCACTGAAACTACAATGACACCTGCCTCAGTACGCATTTCTCCACTTAATTTTTTAACAGAACCTAAATTTTCTTTTGGTAGCCTTATTTTCAGCTTAAAATACTGCAGGTGGCCCACCATTCCCCAAGTTCTCTTGCGGCTAGGCTTGGCCATGTGATATAGTTCTGGACAAGGCGATGCTGGTAGAAGTCTGTTGGATGCCAGTTGTGGAAAACAAGTCCTTCCTGATGAAAGGCACAGGGTTGGAGGGCACAGTTCTTTGCTTTTGCTTTTTTCCTTTTCCCTTTTTTCTTGAAATGAGAACAGATTCTGGGAGGTGTGGCAGCCATCTTGCCAGCAAGAGGATAAAGGCCACATGTTAACATGGATGATCAGAAAGACAGGAAGGCACAGGGATCCCTGGTGCATCATGGAATCACTATACCTGTAATGGATGGTTTGTCTCCATAATTCTTGTTACACGAGAAAAATAATGCCTCGTGTTCAAGACATCATAATGGGGTTTCTTTTCTTTTCTTTTTTTTTTTTTTTTGCAGCACCGGGGATTGAACTCACAACCTCGCACCTGCCAGGGCAGGCGCTTAAGCCACTGAGCCAAACTCCCAGCCTTTATAATGGGGTTTCTGATACATAGAGCCAAATACAATTTGAACTGTACAGTGTCAGGCATCTCTGGGTTCAAATCACCCAAAATCTCTGTAATTTAATGATCATATTTATAACAAGGATTACTGGGATGATTAAATACCAGAAAACAAAACTCAATAATAGACTCGCATCTGCATGAGAGGCTTATATATGATAGAAATGCCTTCACAAATGAGTAGGAAAAGGACAGATGGTTTAGTGCATGGTGTTGGGAAGCCAACTCACTCTATAGGAGAAAAATAAAATTAGATTTCTACAGTACGAGAACAGATCCTTAAATGGATTGGAGAACTTTCCAAGAATGATGAAGATTGTAAAGGTAATAGAAGAAAAATATAATTATATCTTGGACCTATTGACATGGATATAAATTTATTTTTTGGTCTCTTTTCCATGGATATGAATTTTTTTGTACCAGGAATCGAACTCAGGGCTTGTCAGGCAGGCACTGTGCCACTGAGCTACGTCCCCAGTCCCAATGAATATGAATTTTTAAAAGAGGTCAAAACAAAAATTTTAGAGAAGAATAATATACTTAGTTACATAAAAATCAGAACACTATTTAAACAAAGGATACCATAAATGAAGTTAACTGATGGGCGGACCAGGAATGTATTTTAACCTAAAACCAAAAGGAAACTAATTTTAGAGTCAGATTCTAAGCCTGGATTCTTCAATACATTTGCCACTAGGTAATGTGCTACTGAACTCTTTATATGCAACCTAGTCCAAATTGAGATGTATTGTAAGTGTGAAATACACACCAGATTTTGAAGTCTTAGCATGCACAGAGGAATATAATGTGTACCTGTATTACTTTATACTGATTACATGTTTAAATGATATTTAGGTACTATATTAGATTAAATAAAGTACACTGTAAAAATTAATCATACCTGGTTTCTTTTATTTTTAAATGTATCTATTGCAAAAATTTCAATTACATATGCATCTCACCTTACATTTCCATTATACAACACTTTCTAGATGCTACAAGTAACTCTTGCACCTATGCAGTAAAAGAGAGTGGAAATCCAATAGAAAAATGAGCAAAAAGTATGAACGACAATTCAAGAAAAGTGAAACCCAAATAGCTAACAAACATAGGAAGAATTACTGTATTCGCACTCACTGACAACTAGAAAAATACAATGACACTAACTTGACACCCACTGAATGTGTGTACAGTTTTAACCCGGAAGTTTTTGTAGTATTAGAAGGTGAAAGCTACGAAGATGCCTGCCCCCCAGGGGACTGTCAGGTAAAACCTGGCCTATACATTCAATGAACGCTCATTTAAAACCCAGACCTAACAATCCAGGCTTATGGTAGCAACGTGGATGATCTCAAGAAGCATGTCCCAGCACTCGGGAGGCTGAGGTAGGAGGAGCGTTGTGAGTTCAAGGCCGGCTTGGGCTACAACGCGAGCGCAAGAGTGGCCTGAGCTACATAATGCGACCCTGCCTCAAAAAACTAGGGCCAGGAGGTTGGCTCAGTGGCTTAAGCGCCTGCCCTGGCAGGTGCAAGGTTGTGAGTTCGATTCCTGGTGCCACAAAAAAAAAAAAAAAAAAAAAGCATGTGTTTGTCAAAACAAAGGTCAGAGCAGGATGAGATTTATAGCATTTCAATTTAATTTGTGTGGGTTTTAAAAACACACAAATCAATAGGCTACATTTCCTAGTGTATACATATATCAGAACAAACAAACAGAAGGTATATTAGATAGATTTATTTTAATTAGAATTAATTTTGTGTTTATGGTGGGAAAGAATAACAGTGTACTTAGAGGATGAAGGGAAAGGGAAAATAATAAAAACAGTAAAATAAAATAATCAAAAAGTCCTTTACTCAGGCTGCCATATTTAGCAAACAAAAATACAGGACACCCAGTTAAGTTTGGATTTCAGATAAACGATGAATAATGCCAAATCTGCCCAGTTAAATTTGAATTTCAGATAAGTCACTTAATATTTTAGTATAAGCACGTCATCACACTTTAGATGTATACATGTATCTATAATATTGATGGTGATTAAATAACTAAATTCAAATTTAACTGGACACCCTGGATTTTGTCTGGCAACCCTCCACTCAAGACACTGGCAAGTTCTGTCCTCTCCTAGGCAGCAAAGGCCAGGTGGTCACAGAAGTGATCCTCACCAGATGAGAGTTCTTGGAAGCCTGGTCCCTGGTTCCATGGTGGCATCCCAGATGGACCCTGGCACCACCAACATCTTTGTGATTGTATCCCTTGTTGTCACCAGGCTCTGTCCTCACAGGGTGTCTTTGATGAATTACAGCGATTACCACATCTGACACATGTCCGGGCCCAGCACTGTGTTAAAAGCCTGTCTTTAGAATCTCTCGGGAACATTCAGTCTGTCTCTTCTCATTCACATTTCATAGTGAAGGAAGGATATCTGGAAAGCAGGGAGAAAGCAGGCAGTGTTTGAAATCTCAGGTGTTACTATCAGTTCTGCTTTAGTTCAAACCCAGCCCTTCTCTTTACCAGCTGGGTGACCTTAGGCAATTTATTTCCTAAGCCTTCAGGTTCTCACCTGTAATCTGGGAGGAGAAACCCAGGTACCTCACAGGTTTGCTGTGAAGACAATAAGAAAAATAGTAAGAAGAAAAATGAAGAAAGCATATGCACAGAGTATAGCACACCTATAAAAAAATGTGTATCATATACAGATAAAAATGGAAGGAGATAAAAATATTGACAGTTGTTCAGTCAATACTAAATGAGATAGATCACGTTAAAGCATTGGCACATGAGAATTACTCAGTGAATTTCAGTTATCATTTTCAATTATTATTTCTTGGGGTGGGATAATAAATAATGGCAATCTTTTCTTTATTCTTTTTAAAGTCACACCCACCCTGCTGTTTTCAGAGCAATGCTCTCCTTGACTTGGTGTCTTTTGCTCTGGGGTTCAGCTATGCTTTTCTTTAGTTTTCTAAAGTGAAAGCATCATTCTATTTGAACCAATAAAAATGGGTGAGGAAGCTGCAGGGTCCTGGGCACTCTGCTGGTTACTTGGCCAAGGTCCCGAGCAGAAGAGGCTGTCGTGGGAAATCCAGGCTGAGATGACAGGTGGTGTCCTTGTTGCCGTTCTTCCTCCTATGCTTTACGCTGCCCAATCTGAAGACTAAGACACATTCGTGGGATGAACAGCACGGCCCCCATGGGCCTGGTGTCTTCCACGAGGTTCTTGGATCCTTCTTTGTCATTTCATATCCTCCCTCTTTCCTCTTCACTTTTGTTCTCAGGGAGGACTAGAAAGAGGCATTAAAAATCACCCAGGACATCCCATCAGCCTTACAAGTAGAGACCAATCTGTGGCCTCTCTCCTCAACCACCTTCTTTCCCATTTCTCATACTTTCTTTTTTGTTCCCTGCCATTTCACTTCTGCTTTTTTCTTTTTCCCCTGGCTGTATACAGGTGTTGTGAGTTTGTGTGGGAGAAACTTCTATTGGTGCTTCCTGGTGCTGGTGGCTCTGTGCCCCATCTTCTGCAGTGAACTCTGCCCTAGTTCTTTACATCAATGCTCTGTAAGAGATGGAACTGGATGGTGTAAAATACAGTAGTCAAATGGCCAAAGATCCCAAGGTCAAGTCCCCAAAGACCAGTAACACCAGCTGCAACTGCTGCTGGGCTTACTCTAAGCTCTGGGCTGAACCCTTCGATATCCTTTCCTGCTGATGTTTCTGATGTCCCAAAAACATGCGGGAAGAAAGGCGGATTCCCAAAGTACAGTCATGCATGGCGGAACCCCAGAGATGTGTTCCAAAAGACCCATTGTTAGGAGATTTCATTGTTGTGAGAAAAATCAAGGAATGTACCCAGATGGGAGAGCCTACTGTGTACACAGACCCAACAGCTACAAACCTGCAATTGCAACACAGTGGAAGGTATTTGTGCACCTAAACATAGAAAAGGTACAGTAATAATAAAGTATAAAAGATGAAAAATGATAACCTTATAGAGAGCCCTTCTCATGAATGGAGCCGGCCGACCTAGAAATTGCTCTGGGCAGTTGGTAAGTGAGGAGTGAGTTTCTAGGCTGGCCTTGAACTTTTTGATCCTCCTTTCTCAACCTCTGGAGTGGTTGGGATTATAGGCATGTGCCACCATACCCAGATAGCAACTTTTTCACTTTATACATTTTTGAGTTTTTTCCCAAAGTTTTCAATGCTTGTAACACTTAACTTGAAACACAAACACATTGTATAGCTGTGCAAAAATATTTTCTTTCTTTATATACCCATTCTATATGTTTTTCTATATTTAACATTAATTTATTTTTATTTTTTTTTGAGACAGAGTCTCAGTATGTAATTCAGGCTTGCCTTGAACTCATTATGTAGCCCAGGGTGGCCTTGAACTTGCAGCGTTCCTTCTGCTTCAGCCTCGCAAGTGCTGGAATTACAGGTGTATGCCACCATGCTTGATTTATTTATTAAATTTTAATTTCTGTATTCCTCCTAGAAAGCTGAACATTATTGTTCCCTTTTTAACATCAATTGGCTTTTATTTTGGAATGTTTTGTTCCAAACTAATACATAAACATATGTTTTAGCCTTGGCCCACACAAAGTTGGGATCGTCAATATCGCTGTCTTCTACCTCCACATTTTGCCCACTGAAAAGTCTTTGGGGGCAATAACATGAACAGCCATTTCCTAGGATAAGAAGGTCTTCTAGAATTTCTCCTGATGGACATGTCTGAGCCTACTTTACAGTTCACGTTTCCTTGTAATAAAGAAGCACACTTTAAAATAACACTAGAAAGTACAGTGTAATAAACACATAAAGCTGTGGCACAGTCGTTTATTTGATTGTCAAGGATTATGCACTGTATATAATAGTGTGGGATGTATTTTTATGACCAGCAGTGCAGTTGGCTTGTTCATACCAACCTACCACATACATGGAGTAACGTCTTATGCTAGTAAGTGATAGCAGCTCCCTCACTAGGCCATAGGGCTTTTTTAGCTCCGTGATAGTCTCATGGGACCACTGTCGTAGATGTGATCTGACATACATATTGCTGCATTAACTTGTTCTTTGGGGACAATGTATAAAATTTCTGCAATAGAAAGAGGTACTAAAGCCGGGCGTGGTGGCGCAGGCCTTTAGTCTCAGCACTCGGGAGGCTGAGGTGGGAGGAGCGTTGTGAGTTCGAGGCCGGCTTGGGCTACAACGCAAGCGCAAGGCTGGTCTGAGCTACATAGTGCGACCCTGCCTCAAAAAATCAGGGTTGGGAGTTTGGCTCAGCGGCTTAAGCGCCTGCCCTGGCAGGTGTGAGGTTGTGAGTTCAATCCCCAGTGCCGCAAAAAAAAAAAAAAAAAAAGAAAGAGGTACTATACTTCAGGATTCTTTTGTACCTGGACAATTTTAAAAACCACAAGATTCACTTACTCTGTGATGTTAACAATAGTTATGTATCAGACAGCAGACAAATGGAAGTTTCATAAATTTCTCAAAGCCTGAGAAAAGTTTCATAAATTTCTCAAAGCCCATTTCAATGTGAGGAGACACTGAAATGGGCAAACAATGAGTTGGAATATTAAAACTGGCAAAGAGGTTTCATTTCTTTCGATCTGAAAGGCATCGCTGCGATAATGGAATTTCAGCCTCCGTGACGTGATGAGGAAGGAGGTCTCTTCTGGGGCAGGGATACCTCTCACTACACTAAAATAATGCCACGGAGGCAGCACTTTCCTTGTCCTTGCAGAGACCTTTGTGCCAAAATGTTCTCAAATTTTATCCTGAGAGAAGATGGGACTAGAAACCTGTGGGATCCTCTTGATGGAAGCTGACCTTTACACAAGTTTGCAGAAGAGAGATGGTAATAACAGCAGAAAGAACATGACACTGAGACACTTGCCTCACTCCGCGCCATCTGGGTGGTGGAGCAGGTGTTCCCAGGTGTGTCCCGGTTGCCATGTCAACTGTCACATCAATCTTGTTGTTTTCAGAAAAGCTCTCTCCTCTTCCTGATGTCCTTTGCTCTGGGGTTCAGCATCTGGCCATGACTTTGCATAAGCATGGGTGTCAGAGAAGCTCTTTGATTCTCACTTTTCCTCCTGGGAGTTAGATGTGCACTTCTAGGTGGGTAGGAATGGCAGTGCAAGGCCTTGGAGTTCAGAATGTCTGCTCTTCCTAACTAGGTGGTCATGTAAAAGTCTTAACCTCTGGAGTCTCAGTTTCCTAACCTGGAATAACATTAATGATAGGCCCTCCAGAGGATTGTGAGAATATTAAACGAAACAACATACAAAAGTGTCTTAGCATGAATGTTCAACTGGTGGAAGCTTGGCTCATTATTTTTGTCCTGAAAATTTAGTATATGGGATCACATGATGGAGATTTAAGCACCCAGCATGCACCTGTTTCTCACCACTGGCAGCCTGGAGCCCTAAACTCTTTTTGCATATTTTTCTTTTCTTTGAGACAGGGTCTTACTATGTAGCCCAGGTTGGCCTTGAATCATGGTTATTCTCCTACCTCAGCCTCCTGAGTGCTGGAATTACAGGCATGTGCCACCATGCCTGGCTTCCTTTGCCTATTTCTTAGAAGTGAGTTTCTCCATGGGATAAAGTCCCTCACTGCAGGAAGGAATTCAGGTGGGTGGACGGGAATGGGCGTCGGATTGAGATCTCTATGTGTGACTCACCTGCTTTGGCCTGGAACTTGGTTTTGCAAAATGGGGCTAACAAAGCATTTCCCCTTTCACTGCCCCACCTTTGGCTCCCAATTTATTATGCTTGAGGGAACACTGATTAGCCTCTTATTCTGTCTCCCTCAAAGAGAAACATCTGATGGAGGGTGTAAGAATGATATCAGTTTATAAAGTGAAGATTTATTTCCAAAGCAACCCCTCCTGATAGCTGGAACTGAAATCTTTGTTACACCCAGATATAGGTAGGATGAACATTGTGTGGAATTCATTCTTGGAGATCCAGTGGTCCTAGGATTAATATTTGGTCCTAGGAACTCATACAGTAGGATTAATGATTCTCTGGCCATTGGCAACAGGGAACTTTAAAGTTCATTTTAACAAGGCTGAGGATCTAGAGTTGTACTCTTAGGTTTGTGCTCCAGATCAGTCATTGCCCCTGTGTGACTTTGAGTTAGTTTGCTAAAGCCCATAACTAGTAAGTGGTGGAGGTAGGGTTTGTATCCTGGTTGTTTGGTTATAAATTCCAAGTGCATGCCATTGTATTCTGGTAGCTCACAGTGATGAACAAGATGTACTTCCTTTACTACTCCAAGGAAAAGGCAATATCAGACATAGCTATAAGAAATACTTTCATAGTCATTCCAAGTAAGAACTCAGATGCTGTCTATTCAAAAGGGCCTTTCCTGTTCCCCTTATTTTCCAACCACCCTGTAACCTCAGATACTTTTTCATATATTCCTGTGTATTTTCTTTATAATGTTATCATCACGCAAAATCAACACAGATCTATATATTTTCTTTGTATGTTAGCTGTTTGCCTGGAATATAAACTCTATCATCAATTACAGACTTTATATTCTCACTTTCATTCACTCATGTATTAGTCATTCATTCATTCATAAATTCTCAAATGCCAGGGCCTGATCTGGGGATAGAGAGTTGATAATTGGTTTAAAGGCATCTGACAAATCCTGGAAGTCTTTGTGTAGGTGGTGATATTGGAGCTGGAGGGAATATTTAATTGTGAGTTGGGGAAGAGAATATCATATTTCTTCCTTTGACACTTTTATTTTTTACATGACCTGTTCTCAAAAGCATTGCCCTCACCAACTTTGTAAACTACCATTTTCAGTAAGGAGATCAACCTAGCTACTGTTTTATGACTACAAACTTGCTAAGTAGTATGAAGAACATAAAGCGGAGAGACTGGACTCACAATGGCAGAAGGTAGGTTTGTCCTTTCCATCTCATTTAAAGGTGAGCAAGGGCAGGTTCTGGGTTCACAGAAAAGTGCTGACAGCTTTCTTTTGCCTATAATTAAAGTGACTCAATCACTCATGTGATGATCAGCTCATCTTAAATTCCTGGTGCTGCCACAGTGCCAGTGTCAGGACTGTAAGTATGGGGGAAATGTTCCCAAGAATCAGAACTCAGTGTTCTTCTTACAAATCTGAGTTTTCATACTTCCAAAACTGATATGCAGATTTAACACAATCCCAATCAAAATACTGATAGCATTCTTTACAGAATTAGAGAAAACAATCCTAAAAGTCAAATGGAACCAGAAGAGACCCAGAATAACAAAAGCAATCCTGGTCAACAAAAGCAAAGCAGGAAGCATCACAATTCCAGATCTGAAGTTATCTACAAAGCTACAGTGGTAAAAACAGCATGGTACTAGCACAAAAACAGTATCTGTGGATCAATGGAACAGAATAGAGGATTCAGGAATCACCCCAGACACATTCAGCTGTTTGATCTTTGACAAAGGGGCCAAAAACATACATTAGAGGGAAAATGACCTCTTTAATAAACGATGTTAGGGAAATTGGTTATCTAAATGCAGAAGATTGAATATAGATCCATATATCTCACCACTTTCTAAACTAAAATCAAATGGATCAAAAATCTAAATTTTAAAACAGAAACACTTAATCTTCTGAAAGATAAAGGAGGTAACTCTCGTGAAGACATAGCTGTAAGCAAGGACTTTCTGAACAGAATCCTAAAGGCACGAAAAATAACACCAAGTCAAGAAATGGGATCTTATCAAATTAAGAACTTCTGCACAGCGAAGAAAACAATCAATAGAGTGAAGCAACAACCCACAGAATGGGAGAAAATTTCATATAACTTTTATGTATAAATAACTCATAAAATTAGACACCCTGAAATAAAAGACCCAATTAAAAAAAAAGCAACTGAAAAGAATAGACATTTCTTAGAAGAAGTACAAGTAACCAATAAACACTGAAAAAGTGTTCAACGACACTGAGATTTCATCTCACTCAAGAAAAAATGACTATTAGCAAAAAAATCAAATAATAACCAGTACTGGAGAGACTGTAGGGGGGAAAAATCCTCCTACATTGTGGGTGGGAATGCAAACTGGTGTGACCACTGTGGAAATCAGTAAGGAGACTCCTCAGAAAAAGGAAACTAGAAATTCCATTTTACCTACTTACTCCTCTTTAGGTATCTTCCCCAAAAAGTTAAAGATGCATTACAGGGGTACATACATACCCATGTTTATGGAAGCACAACTCATAATAACTAAATCTTGGAAGCAGCCAACAGATGAATGGAGAAAGAAAATATGGAATTTATACACAATGCAGCACTACTCTGCCATAAAGAAGGATAAACTCAAGTGATTTGTTGGAGTATAGATGCACCTTGAAACCATGATATTAAGTGAAATAAATCAGGCATATGAGCTTAAACATTGTGTGATTTGTCTTATATGAGAAACCCAAAACATAAATAAACAACAAAATAAAAGAGCGACAATAATAGATAGGGAAATAAAGTTTGTTCAAATGGGAAGGGAATCAAGAGACGGAGGGAGGGGGTGGACAAGCAGGAGAGGGGATGGAAAAAGGTTTAAGACACATTACACACATGCCCAGGTCCCCACAAGGAATGTAATCATTAAGTAATGCAAACATGTACTAATAAAATATAAAAAGTGAAAAAAAATAATCTGAGTTCCTGCTCTCCGATTTTCCCTTATGGACAAGCCAGCTATGACAATTCCTGATCTTAATGAATATGCTTAGAGCGTGTCACAAGTAATGTCACTGGCAAGAATCAAAGTTAGGAAGAGCTGCTGCAGAAAGAATAGCTGACCTTTCCACTAGGAGAAGCTGCCACAACCCCAGCATCATGAGTTCTGGTGCTGATCTGAGTTTATTTTATTTTATTTATTTATTTATTTGGTACCGGAAATTGAATTCAGGACCTTGTGCTTGAGAGGCAGGTGCTGTGCCACTGAGCTGTGTCCCCAGCCTGATCTGAATTCAGAGAAGAGGCAAAGAAGCAAAGAATCAAGCATTTCAAGGGCCCCTCACATCCTTGGAATGCCTTTTTCAAATTACCACTGTAATAAGTTGGCAGTGTCTGAAATTTAGAAACATACAAACATGCAAAGTCTGCAAACCAAAGTAAAAATCACCTTCATTTTTGAGAGCCCAGAGGTAATCATCTTAAATTTTGACGTTTATTCTTTCATTCTTTGTGTGTGTGTGTGTGTGTGTGTGTGTGTGTGTGTTTTATGGAAGTTGAAGCCTTGCCATTTTGCAAGCTTCTTTTTTTCACCCGTTAACTCTGTTTACATCATTCTGTTCCATTCCATCTATTGTCCTCCATGAGTCTATTTTGAATGTTTGGTGATTTTTCTATGGTAGTCAGAAGTATCCTAGTTTACTTGAAAAATTCTCTAACAGGGACATTTCTTATGATAATGTATACCTGAGTGATTGTTTTTGAGGCTAGGCCTTGAGCCAAATGGTGCAGCATTTTAAAGCATGATGAATTTTTACCAACAAATGGAGAAACCACAGTTCTAGTTGTGAGAAGAGTATATGTGTATAATAATCTGATTAACTGTAAATACAAAAGTTAAATTCTAATTTTTGAATATATCTATTCCAAAGGGATCATTTTAACTCCAATTAATTTCCTTCTAATGAAAATAAATATGTGCATACATATTATATATATTTAGGGAAATATGTGCATATATATATTTGTTACACATGGAGGGGTGCTTTTAAGTTTGGACTTTTGCATCTGGAAACTTCACAGGGGAGTTTGGCCAACCATGCCTCAAAAATATTAAGTGGAAAATTTTAGATTTGTCAGTTTAAAATCACATGCCACTGGGAGTAGCGTAATATAATCTTGTGCCATCTTGCTCCATCCCGCCTGGGTAATGAATCATCCCTTTGCCCTGTGTATCTGTGTTACATAACACACCATAGATAACCGTCTCAGTTATCAGATAGACTGCTACATAACTCAGTACTTGTGTCCAAGTGACCCTTATTTTATGTTATAATGGCCCAAGTGCAAGAGTAGTGATGCAAAGGAAGCACTAAGACTGAACTATGGTAGGGCAGGTGGACTTGGGTATTCTGTCAGGGCATTCAAGATAATCACAGTGTGTACCCGGCTCAGCACTGTCTACAGTTCCAAGCATCTGTTGGGGACCTGAAATGCATCCCCCAACAACAAGGACGAACCACCACACTCACCTTGGAGGGGTGGGTTCTGGACCCTATGGAGGTTTCTGATGCTCCTGCCCTCTTGCACAGGTCTGGATGGGATGCCCGAGTACCCTAAGCCTAGCACTCAGGAGTGACATCGCAATGAAATGTCTGCCTCTCCCAGACGCAAGCGCTTTCTTACCACCAGTGCTGTCTGCCTAAGCACTCAAGAGGCGAGTTGGGACTTCTCCAAAACTGCATTTTTCAGCGTTCCACCTCTTGCATTTGCTCGTTCTACTTGGCACTGGTTCATGGGGCTTCTCGAATGCCACAGAGCCCCCACCACACAGGGGGACCTGTCTAGTGGAAAGAGTCGGACAGCACATCTGAATATTTAATAGCAAAAACAAACAAACAAACACCCAGTGGCAAATGAGTAAACAAAAACTACATGTGTCAGTATAGATACATTTAAATACATATACTATTTAGTAAACAGTGAAAGTCACAGAACATATATCTATTTTGGTCTCATCTGTATAAAGCTTAAAATTATAAACAGTATCACACACAATCAACACCAAATTTGTTTAGAGATAGAAACGTAGGCACTGTAAACACCTCAAGAGCTATAGTTGGAGAGGCGCATAAGGACCTTCCATTGTAATGTGACATTTTATTTCCTAAATAGGTCTGTTGGCATTATTCTCTGCACATATTTATAACTGCTAAAATTTCATTTAAAAGTAGGTTTCAAGGATACACACACAAACACATATAGTAGTACTATTTTAGTTTTGGGTCTAAAATGGTTATCTGCCATGGAGAAAACGTGGGAGGAAATATTAGGTTAAATCACACAAAACTATCATTTTTGTAGGTTTAAATGCTCAAATATCAGTCATTTCGTATGATTTACCCCAGAATCCCTGAATAGCAATAACCCTTGCCTAATAGTGTGTGGATGGGTGATTTCGTTTCCGTTTTTATTCTTTAAAGCCTTTTTCGATTTTCTATCATGAAGACATTTTTCATACTGAAAACTCATGGACATCATTTGAGAGAAAGATGAGAAAGTTCAGTCCACCGGGAAGGGCTGGCACAGGTCTTAGAGGTCGGCGCTGGCGTGGGGCGTGCTCTACCACCAGGCAGCTAATAAGACATCGCAACTTCTGGGGCGTCAGCCTCCCGGTGCGTGAGACAGCTGGGTGGTGCTGCGGTCCTTTCCCTCGACAAGCCTTCCATTCCTTCGGATTTGTGGCCCAGGTCCCACTACAATCATAAACCGCGTCTCTCTGCTGCCCCCGTGCGCCCCGCGGAACAGGCTCGCGCTTCCCCCGCCCCTTCCTGGTTCACCGCTTAGTGCCGCAGGGTGGGGTCCTGGCGCAGGTACCCAAGCAGCAGTGTAAGCTAATTACCTCAGTTTATGTACTCTGACTGGTACAGCAAACACGTGGGTAATTAAGATCTCTGGCACAGAGACACCAAACAAAGAAATTGCTATGGAGCTGCGAAGGTAAGTCTTCCGGATCAAGGATAAGCAAGTTCACTGAACTGACAGGAGAGATAAGAGCTGTTCACTCCACGGCGCGGCCGTTTTCCTCCATAAACTATGAAATGGAGAGAGCAAATGAGGATCACCTACAAACACAAACTGATGTCTTACCCGAGCATAGTGGCGCACGCCTATAATCCCCAGCACTTTGGGAGCTTGAGGCAGAGGGATGGTAAAATTCGAGCCCAGCCTGGGCAAGTATTTGTGACTTGGTGAGACCCTGCCTCAAAATTAAAATAAATAAATAAATAAATAAATAAATAAAAAGGAGCTGGGGATGTAGCTGAGTGCAGAGGCCCTGGGTTCCATCCCCAGTATTCCTCCTCCAAAACAAAACAAGCCCTGATGTCTTTTATTCCCCACTAGGGCCATGTAAAATGTTCTATTTCTGTAGGTTTTCAGCAATTTTGTAGTTGCTAGAAAAAGTAATAATGGAGAGTATTAAACTCTTCATTTTATTTATATAAATAATTCAGTGTATGGAATATATTTTGGTTTTATAGGTGTTTAAGGGAAAGTGGAGAGAATGGGAAGAGGGTGATGTCAACAAGAAAGAGTACTGAGGAGAGAGAGATGCTTGCATTTTAGGGCACCAGGTACCTCCTTAGGGCAGTGATGTCAGTATCTCAGAATTCAAGAGGAGAGGCCATGACTGTGCTCATCGTCCAGATAAGGAAACCGAGTTTGGAAAGATTATGGAAAATATTACTGGGCATGTAGCTTGTGAGCGACAGAAATGGGAATTGGACTCAATTGCACTGACTGCTCCAAAACTCTTTTCTCTTTTGGTTCTAAATATGCTCAGCAGCTTAGACAGGAGGGACACTGGAACCACCAAGAGCAGGGACCATGAGTGGAAAAAGAGATAAATGAACTGCAGAGCTCTGCTGTGTGCATGTAAGTGTAAGTACCACCTCAACAACCACAGAGAGAGAGAGAGAGAGAGAGAGAGAGAGAGAGAGAGAGAGAGAGAGAGAGAGAGAGAGAGAGGAAGGAAGGAAGGAAGGAAGGAAGGAAGGAAGGAAGAGACTGTTGATTACCATTCTTCCCTGTGGCCTGTCACAAAAAATAGTCATACTGTGTTTCATTTCACAACATTAGGTATAAACAACAAATCAAAGACCAGAGACTCCAGGGTACTAGAGACGCCTACCCTGACCTGGTCCTTTGTGGAGACTCTGCCACACAGCCACCTGCACAGGGCACCCATCCTGTGCCATGGTCACCCATGGTGTGGGTCTGGATGCTGGGGCAAGGGGATTCTCTTTGTTCTAACCGATGATTGGTATCTACAGGTGTCCACTGAAAGAACGAGATATCCTCCACTCAGATTGTAGAAATACATGATCCATGAGAATTGGACATGGCTGAGTTGCTATTTAACTTGGCTTAGAGAGCTCTGTCTGCACAAGAGCAAATTAACAGTAAAATAAACATTGATGTGAAAGCGATATGGAGATGCCAAAACCCTTAAAGACTTGGCAAATGCCGTTTCTAGGGGAAAGCAATATGCTTACTACAAATTCATGTTCATTGAGGAAGTGGGTCACCTAAGAACTCTATCGGACTTCAATTTGAAGGGTAGATTTTATTAGTCTAGAAAAAGTACTATTATTAATTATAATTATATACTTCATACATGAACACACTGCCCTCATAAAAAAATAAAATAGGCGTATGGTCACTTTCACTGTTTCTTCTCTTCTTATTCTTATCAGTTTGGTATCTTTTCAGATCATTTTTTACATCTTTAAGTATGCATGCAAATCTGTAGAAAACATGGAACGCTTCTGTTTTGATTTATGTTGGTGGTGTTGGGTTGTACAAAAATCTTCCCAGAAGGGATCATTCAGCTGCATGCTTTTTCATCCAATCCTGTTTGTGGGAGAGTTGTCCATGTGAGTTTTTTTAGAACTGCCTAATTTCCTTCCTGCCTCATTGTTTTAAATTGCTGCTTGTGCTGAATAGCCATTAGATAATTCAAGATGCCATTTTCCTATTGACAAATATTGGGTTGTTTCCAACTACTTGCTTTTGTACACCATCGTGCCTTGAATTTCCTTAGACATAGCTCATAGTGTATATGCCCATGATTTGCTTTAGGGTAGATAATGAGCCGTGGTAAAGTATCTCTCTTTATCCACGTTTGCATTCTGTGGTTTCAGTTATCTGCATTCAGCTGTGGTCCAAAAATATTACATAGAAAACTCCAGAAGGAAATAATTCAATAGTTTTAAATTGCATGCCATTCTCAGTAGTATTATAAAATTTCATGTTGACATGACCTCTTCTATCTGGGATGCAAATCATTCCTTTGTCCAGTGTATCCACACTGTATATGTAACCTGCTCTTTAGTAGCTGTCTTGGTTATTAGAGTAGACAACACTCTGAGGTGTATAGTGCTTGTGTTTAAGTAACTTTTATTTTGTTTAATGATGGTTCCAAAGCATGAGTGTAGTGGTACTGGAAACTTTATTATACTTCATTGTTATCATTGTTCTATTTTATTATTATTAGTTGTTAGTAATACCTTACTGTGTCTAATTTATAAATTAAACTTCATCATATATATGTATAGAAAAAAACAATATGTATAGGGTCTGGTACTAGCCAGTTTCAGATATCCATGGGAAGAGTGTTGGGAACATATTCCCCATGATAAAGGGTGAGTGTTGTATTTCTACTTTCAGGATAGATAATAAGATGTGGGAAGTGAGCATTTATTAATGTTACCAGATACAGCCCAAATTGTCTTCAAAAGTGACTCGACTCATTTAGCTCCCAACATGTATGTAGAAGAATTCTCATTTCCCCACACTCTTGATGCTATGTTCTTGAAAATCCTAAAGCTATGGTTCTTCACTAAGATTCTGTTAGTCACACTTTTGATTAATTTGCACTAAATGCCACCTAATGAGGTTCAATGTTTCTTTTAATTATCTCTGGTGAAACTAGTAAGGCACTCGTTTTATTCACAAGTACACTTTCCCTTTGGCCTTTAGATCTAATTTATAAGCAGTACATTGATTTGCACTTACAGAGAGCTACTGTCTAACACAGGCCTCTTCTGTAAGGAGAGAAACTAGTTCATTCAAAATTCTATGCATGGGATGAAAGGCTAAAGACTCATACAAAAAAAGATTTTTATAAGACGGATAAGGGTTTACATTTCTGTAACTATGTTTGGATTCTGCATTTCCACATATTTTGTGATGACAGTCCCCCCCCTTCTCTGGTTTCTGAAGTTTGGAATGTCAATCTTTGCTCCTGAGCTCATGAGTTTTTCACAATACAAAGAATGATTAAAACAACTTTATTAACTTGGTGCTTATTGCTTGCCCAGGGATTTACATTTTTATTCAATTTTTACAACTCTCCCTTCTACTCTTTTGTAATTGCCACTTACAGAATAGAAAAGTGAGGTTTTAAAGTTAAATAACTGGCCTAAGGTGAAACTATGATGGACATTCAGGGTTTTAGAACTTTTTTTTTTTTTTTTTTAGAATTTTTGTGATCTGCTTTAATGTAGAAGAAGTTAAATAAAAAATCAGACAACAGAGATATGAGGCAACAGAAATGGTAGAAAGACCATATTGGTAACAAATATGGGAAGTGAAGAAAGTTACTAATGAAATGAAGCCATGTGTTGTGCAGAGTGTTTGTAGTTTATGCAAAGGTGTATGTGTAATATGATACAGTGGTCAGGAGCGCCCACTAGAGCCAGATGACCTGGCTATGAATTTTAGCTTTGTCAAACCAAACTGCACAGGAAGTACTTCAAAGAACCAACAACTGGAATCTCATCGTATTAAAAAGATTTTGCACATCAAAAGAAATCACCAACAGAGTGAAAAATAAAAAAACCCACAAAGTGAGAAAATATTTTAGCCAATTGTCTCTCAGAAAAAGGACTTCTATTAAGAACATGTAAAGAATTGAAAAAAAGTCAGGTCCCCCAAATTCAAAGACCCAATCTAAAAATGGGCATCTGAGATAAAAACACACTTCTCAGTTGCAGAACTACAAATGGCACATTAATATATGAAAAAATGTGCAACATCATGGATCCTTTGAGAAGTGCAAATTAAAAGAACACTGAGATTCCATCTCACCCCAGAAAGAATGGCTATCATCAAGCAATCAACAACAAATGTTGATGGGGTGGTGGGGAAAAGGAACCCTTCTTCATGGTTGATAGGAGTGTAGACTGGTTTAACTATTGTGAAAATCAGTGTGGAGATTCCTCAAAAAATTAGGATTAAAGGTCCCATTTAACACAGCTATTTCCTTTCTGGGTATTTTCCCAGAAGAATTAAAAAACATCATGCCACAGTGATATATGTGCACCCATAGTTATAGCAGCACAGTTTGTAATAGCTAAATCTTGGAAACAACCTAAATGCTGAGGCATGGACAAAAAAGATATGGTAATTTTATATAACGGAGTTCTACTCAGCTATAAAGAAGGATAAACTTGAGGCTTTTATAGGTAAGTGGGTGCAACTAAAGACCATACTCATAAGTGAAATAAATCAAGCTCATATGTGGAAGCATCATATTGTCTCCATAGTGTAAGAAACTGAAAAAGTAAATAAGATCCAAAATTTACAATAGATATTGTGAAAGGGAAAGAAATTGCTCAAAAGGAAAGAACAACTGGGATGGGTGAAAGGAGAAAAGAAGGAAGGGAAAAGAAAAAATATATATATATACACACAAAAGATAGCTAAGATAGTTATACTATTGATATTTTTTAGTTCATTAAAAAACGGTTTGTGCTTATATTGTTTGATCAATTATGAATGCCTATATCTTGTAAGCTGAGCAACTACTTTGAGGATAACAATATGCAATATATTAACCATTGTTAATTTCCTATCAAAAAATTTTAGCTTTGTCACTTATGACTTATGTTACTTTAAGAAAGTTAATTAACTTCTCTGTGCTGTAATTTTCTCAGCTATATAGTGGAGATAAAAATAGTATATATTTTTCATTGAGTTGCTGTAGAGATTAAATAGGATATATATATGGATATATATATATTTTTTTCCAAGGAGATAGGATCTTGCTATGTAGTTCTGATTGGCCTTTAATTCACTTTGTAGCCCAGGCTGGCCCTGAATATGCGGCAATTCCATTGCCTCAGCCTTCCTAGTGCTGGGATTACATGTGTATACCACCACGCCAAGCTCATACCTAATAGGATAGTATTTGTAAAGAAATTGGGATAGTGCCTGGCACATAATAAATAACATTATATAAGTATGTCATTATTACCATTAAATTTACATTTGGAGTGCCCTATTCTTATTCCTGTGTTATTTATTTATTTATTTATTTGGTACTGGGGATTGAACTCACACCCTCGCGCCTGCCAGGCAGGTGCTTACACCACTGAGTTAAATCCCCGGTCCTATTTTTTGAGACAGGGTCTCACTATGCAGTTCAGGCCGGACTTGAACTCACTTTGTAGCCCAGGCTGGTCTCAAACTCACAATGATCCTCCTGCTTCAGCCTCCCGAGTGCTGGGATTAAAGGTGTGCACCACCATGCCCAGCTCTTATTCCTGTTTTAATAATGAGGAAAAGGAAGCTAGGGAAGTTAAGCAAAATAATCCAAGATCATGGAGTCGTTTAGTGAAAGATCTGGACCAGAACTTGGATCTCTATCACCCTGTCCAACTAAATACAAGCAGAGGGGCCACTGGAGGCCAGGATGCACCCTTAGGAAAGGGTGAGCTTAGGGAGGCATGGTGGTGCATACCTGGAATCCCAGTACTGGGGCGGCTGAGGCAGAGGATTGGCATGAGTTCAAGGCCAGCCTGTGACCTGGGCTACATAGTGAGCTCAAAGTCAGCCTGAACTATATAATGAGACCCTGTCTCATGGGGGAGAAACAAGGCAAGGGCAAGACGGGACATGCCTACCTGGTATCTCCCCTTTTTTCTCCTACAGTCACAGTATAGTCACATATTTGTACATGAAGGCATGATATGTCATTCCCCTGATTAAAACCTTGCAATGGCTCACAGCACTTGAGCTAAACCCCTCCATTTGGCCAGCAAGATTGTTACAGTTGATATATTGTGTCAACTTGAGAAGTTTAGAAGTTTAACTGAGAGACTCAGAAGGTCTCCAGTATCCTTACTTTGTAAATATCCTCATCCTGTGCAGGAGGAGGGCATAGAGATTTTGTGAGTGCTATGCACACCCTGCGTTGGGGGGTGGGGTGGGGTGTGGCATGTGTACAATATAAGGGAGGAAAAGAGGCTTGCTCTGCCCCCGTTTTACTCTGGCTGCTGCCTTGAAGTGTTGCCTCAGTGCCATGCCCCTGGCCTTGCAGCCAGCTGAGTATGGACTGAAACCTCCAAAAACTGTAAACTAAATAAACCTTTCCTTGCTTCACTTTGGTCATCAGGCATTTTGTCTCAACAACAAGAGAAAAATAACCAAGACAAAGATGCTGCCAGGTCTCAGCTATTTTAGTTCATTTTGTGTTGCTGTACCAACATATGCAAGGCTAGGTACTTTGTAAATAAATAGGTTTATTGGTCTACAGTTCTGGTGGCTGGTAGGTCCAAATAGCACAGTGCCAGTGTCTTGGCAAAGGCACCCTGACTTGTGTTACAACATGGTGGAGAAGTAGAAAGGGAACTGGCCTTGTGCAGAAAAGACCAAGTCATGTGGAGCTTCTCTTTAAAACAACATGCTCTAGAAAGACAGCATTAATCCATTGCCGAGGATGGAGCTTTTGTGACATTACTACCTCCACTAGGATTCACCTCTGAAAGATTCCCCCACCTTAACACTGCCACTCTGGAGACCAGCCCTCCAGCGCATGAAACCTTTGGGGGACAAATCACATCGAAACCACAGCATGAACCTCTCCCTTCTGTTTCCTGCCTCACAGCTCATACCCCAAGTTCTTTCTGTTCCTCAAAGTCTGGAGGTGCACTTAGAGCTTTCTTAGTTTGGCCAAATTCCACCCACCCTTTAAGCTTTAGTTTAGGAGCTAGTTATTCTGGGAAGCCTATTGTATTTTTCACTTCAGTTTTCACTTTTTTCCCTCCTCCCTGACCCCATCTAAACTCCTTCCCCTTTCCTCTTAATTTTGTTTTGCAGTACTGGGGACTGAACCCAGGGCCTGTACACTGGCTACATCTTCAGCCCTTTTTATTTTGAGAGAGGGGCTCACTAAGTCACTAGGTTGCCCAGGCTGAGCTTGAACATGTGATCCTGCTGCTTCAGTTTCCTAGAGTGCTGGGACTGCAGGCCTGTGTCACTGCTCCCAGCTCCACCCTTCCTTCTTGATAGCAGTTGTCCTTTGGTATTTTAATTACTGTCTTTGCTTCCTGAAAGCAACTTCATGTCTCTAATTCCATGCCATACCTGGCACAAGCACAAGGATTATAATTCTTTACCTATCAATGAGTAAAAATAGAGATGCTAGTTGAAATGGAAAAAGCCACTGCCAAAAGGAAACATGCTGGTAGATGAGTGTTATGGCTTGTATCTAGATGTCCCCCCAAACCTCATGTGCTCTTAGGTGGGTATTTTCAGAGGTGGCTGGATCTAGGGTATGTGAATTTGGATTAAAGGTGTGTGATAATTAAATTACTCCACTGATTAGTTTAGTATAGTTCTGGGTGTGGAAAGGCTGACCCTGGGTGTGGGTGGCACCAATAGGTTTGTAGCCTAGATGGCATGAAAGGGAAAGGAAGGCTCACTGTTTGCTGCTTCTTGCCTACCAGGCCATGGACTATTTCTCCTCTGCCATGCCTCTCTGCTAGACTGCTCTGAGTTGGAGCCAGGTGACTATGAACTGAAACCTCTACAAACTGTGAGCAAAAATAAACCTTTCTTCCTTTCACTTTAAGTGTCAGGAATTTTGTCTCAGCAACAAGAAAATTAACTAAGATAATGAGAAAATAAGACTATGAAAGGGAGAAACATTAGGAACATTCCCAGGGATAGTAAAAGAGTTTGGTTAGAACATCCCAAGGAGAGGACAGTGGCATAACTATGGGAAGAGAGAGGGCTAAGAAAGAGGAGTCAGGATAGGGGGACGAGGGAGAAGAGGGGATTCCTGATAGACTTAGGTCCCAAAACAGGTGGGTGTGGGTTTTTGTTTTGTTTTGTTTTTGTCTTTTTGAGACAGGGTCTTACTACACAGTTCAGGCTGGCCTTGAGCTCACTTTGTAGCCCTGCTGGTCTCAAACTCACAATGATCCTCGTGCCTCAGCCTCCTGAGTGTCTGTCACTGTTTCAGTTTTAGAACCAAAAGTCCTGCATCCCAGGAAAACTCTTAGTCCAGGCAAACCTAGGTTTGGTCACCCTAGAATGGAATTCAGATTACTGGAGGAACCATTATTCTTGGGCTTAAGAGCTGCCTTTTTCTTGAATTATAAGGGAAAGTGAAGAGATGGAGAACAGCAGGGTTAAATAAACGAGTCCCTGGGTTTTGGAGGCAGGGCCAAGGTCTACCTTTAATTGGCTCTGTGATTTTGCAACTACTTAACCTCTCAAATTCAGTTTTCTGTAATTTGGGGGATAATTCCACATGAATGAATCATGTGAAAGGGCCTATCCCAACTGCAAGCTCACTTTTTCTTTTGTTTCCCTCTTTCCCTAACTCTTGTTACTCCTCTCCTTTCCCACTGGTATTACTGGCAACATCCCACGTTTGTCTGTCCTTGATCTTTCCCAGTTTTACTCTCGCCGGTCTCACCTGCTCCCACACTGAGTCTCTTCCACCGCTAGGGGGAAGAGTAGAACAGACCAAGATAGGTGTCTATCTAGCCCTCCCAGGCGCTCTCTCTATGGCTCTTGCCCGCCAAGCTTGGGGGGAGGGGTGCGGGGACTCCGTCACGTGACGTGCTACCTGGTGCGCGCGCAGGCGCAGTGGTCTTATCGCTGTCGCCGGGCTCCGTCGCCACCGTCGCTTCGCCTCGTCGGCAACCGGGGCCGCCACCCCGCGGTCCTGTGGTTTTTTCCTCCTGCCGCTGCCGGCAGCGGGCCAAGATCATGTCCCGAAAGCAAGTAGCGAGGAGCAGGCCTGGCAGCGGCAGCCGGAAAGCCGAGGCCGAGCGCAAGCGGGACGAGCGGGCGGCGCGCCGGGCCCTGGCCAAGGAGCGGCTGAACCGACCGGAGCCCGGCGGCGGCGGCGGCTGCGAGGAGGAGTTCGTCAGCTTCGCTAACCAGCTGCAGGCCCTGGGGCTGAAGCTGCGGGAGGTGCCGGGGGACGGGTGAGGCGGGCTGGGAGCGCGGGAGGCGACGCCGGGGGACCGCGCCGGGCATCGCTTGGCCTCCGTCGCCCGCTTCGTCCGTCCCTTTCTTCAGGCAGTCCGAGCGCCTCCCGCAAGCCAGCCGCTGCACTGGTGTGGGGTCCGGCGGCAGCGAGGCGCTCCTCGCCCCGAGGCAGTGACCCCCGAGGCTCCCAGTGGTGGCAGTCGCCGCGAGGGAAATAGGAATGGGTCCTGAGCTAGAACACTGGAGCAGAACGCCTCTCTGAGGTGGCATTGAAGCCGAAACTTGAAAGAATGAGATGGAGCTGTCATAATGAGGATAAGACAAATAGAAGCGTAGGATCCCCCTTCTGCATTTGGGAAATGAGGTTTGTGAGGTTCTGCTGCTTACCGAGCTGAAGGCAGCTTACCTTATTTTTACTTCCATGGGCTTTAGTTTCTCTAAGCAAAAGTGCTTACCCAAGCTTGTATGGGGGCTTGGACTGGAATCTAAGTTCCACTTATTTAGCGAACACTGAATAAATGAGTGGAGGCAGTAGGGGAAGGAAAAGTAACTTTAGGAAAGTAGATACAGATCTAGGAGGATGTGGAGAAAAGAAAAGGTTACAGGAGGAGAGGAAAACAGCATTCCTGTTACAGGGCAGGTAAAAAGTCTGGTTGCCAGGTGTGTCGCTGCAAGGGATAGAATTAATGATGGCTCGCCTCTGTTTTTTCCTCCCTTCGTTGGGGGGACGGAGTTCAGGTTAGGCAGAGGAAAGAATAAGATGAAGCTAAAAACCATACAGAATCTCCATAGTATACATTGAAGAAGGAATTGTTTTCTCAACTTTACATTACATTGCAGTTTATTGATCAAAACTAATAAATTGACCCTAATCTTTCCCAGTTTTCTGTCAGTGCTTTAGGCAAGTTGTATTTCTCTCCATTCAGAGTTTGCCATGCTCTCCTGCCTTGATACTTTTGTTTTCATTAGAGGTTGATTGCATTTATTCACCACCATCCAGCAGAGTGTCTGGTACATAGAAGGCATTGAGTACATTTTTGCCGAATGAAGAATGATAAAGTAAAGGTAGAGAGAGTGGCGAGCTAGCTCACATGTAAGCACAAGACACTGCTGTATGAAGTGTAATACCAGTTGAGTACAGTGGGATTGGGATGGGATCATTCCTTGGAAATGACTGGATTGTTTGTGTGACATACTTACTGGGCAGTGTATTCTCCCTGTCAGGGGGCCAGGAGACAAATACTCAGCAGAAGGCTGCTCAGGAGCAGGCACCAAGTACAGGGACTTGTAGAATCCTTCAGGGCCTTTTGTATGCTCATGGGGGTACTCCCTGTTCTGTCCTCCTCTTCTGGGAGAGCATCCTTCTCCATTCATCACATATTATTAAGCAAGATGTTTGGAGTAGGTTGGCTAAGATAGTTAAGGAGTTCATAGTCTGCTAAGGGCGAAACATAACAGTAGATCCTATTTTGGTGTAAGAAACCTTTTGCGTTCTTGAAAATTACTGGGCAACTCTAGACTTTTCGTTTATGTGGGTAATAGCTATCATACATACTGTATCGTATATACTGCATTAGAAAGTAAAACACTTTCATTTTTTGTTAGTTACTATTTTTTATGGCACTGGAGATTTGACTCAGGCCTTTGCACTGAGCAATATCCCAAGCCTTTTTAAAAATGTTTTGAGACAGAGACTCAAAAAGTTGCTAAGTTCCCCAGGCTAGGCTTGAACCTGTAATCCTCCTGCCTCAGCCTACCAGAGTGCTGGGATGACAGGTGTATGCCACCATTCCCACAGTAAAGCACATTTTTGAACACAGGAGCATGGAAACACATAGTTCCATTAGCTGTCCATCACATATCAGGTAGCCTCTAGAAAACTCCATAGTATGTGAGATAACGAGAATGAAGAAGGTAAACAACATGGTTTTACACTCATGGGTATCCTGAAAGGGTCTCAGAAGATCTTTCTAACTCCTGAGTTTTCTGGGTCACACTTTGGGAACAGATGTTATTAAAAAGTACAGTGTGAAATAGCCTTAATAACTGCCTAACTCTGGCAGTACCATTAAGAAGATAGTGACTGAGACTCCAGTCTGAAGTGATTAGGAGGCCTCTTCCCATTCATACAGCAAATGCTTATTCGTTACACTGTTAGATACCTCCCAGAGGTATAATTCATGATTGGGTCATGAAGGTCAGTAGGCATAGCTAAGGGGACACTGGAGGTTGAGTAGTATGCACAGTGGCCCAGGAGCACATTTGAACCCGTTTTGTAGGATGGCAGCTGTGTGGAACCCAAGGGTAGAGGTATGGGTTAGAGGCAGCACAACTGGAATGCTTTTGTGCCCCACTTCTGAGCTCCCTGTTCGTTGGATGATGTTACAGTGATCATGGTACTTCTCGTGTGGATTTCATGAAGCTAACCACCTGCTCACACATTGTTCACCTGGGTACCATGAGATGAACTGGTTCAGCCCTCTTTACATATGGTGATGTTGGTCTTTATCAGTGCAGAAGTTAGTATTTCCTGTGTGTGATAGGTTGGGAAGTGTCAACAGATTTTTTCAATGTATAATTACTGCATACTCAGGGTAAAGTAGGAAATTATAGTACTATAAAAAAAAGTTCACAAACTCCATTTTTCCCTCTCTTTCCATTTTTGTCTGATTACAATTTGAGTAACCTGAGGATAACATCTTGCTATAGGCATGTTCATTGTTGGTAAGGTGGTACTTGTAATACTGTGTAACTGGTGGTTTTTATGAACTCAAATGCAAAACCTTACCTCTATCCCTAAATCTCAAGCAAGGATGGTTTTGCCTCCCAGGGGATATTTGGCAATGTCTGGAGACATTTATGGTTGTGCTACTTGTGGGGGAGGAAGGTGGGTGACATGCTATGGCTGAGAGGGCAGCGCTCACAACAAAGAATAATCCTTACCTGTGGGGTGGAGGTGGAGAAGCCCTGCCATAGCGCAGAACTGAGAATGCGGACTTGGGGAACAGCTGGGTCTCCTTGAAGTCCTTAGGGCAATGGTGCTTTGTTCTCCCAGCATTTCAGGTGCCCTTGCTGGACTCCCTAAGGGATCCCAGGTCACTGTATTTGTCATGTTTCCTGTATCACTACCTTGTAACTGTAACAGAAAAACAAATGATTTTGGTCTCTCCTGACTTGTATTTAGTGGGTTCAGAGAAAGTTTGGTGAGTGAAAAGTGTATGAAAATAAATTTAACAATCCTATTACCTATGGACAACTGTGGCTGATATTTTGGTGTTCATATTTGAGCAAGAGTGTGGGGTGGAGTCAGGCTGCCTGGCTTTGAATCCTTGGCCCTCCGTTTACTAGTTTTGTGACTTTGGGTGGATTGCCCTTGGGGAATAATAATGGTAACTGCCTCATAAAGTTGTGAGGACTAAGCGCATTTAGTTAAGTGGTCACAGCAGTCCTTGACATATTATAAGAGCTATTTAGGTGGTCCTTCCAGTGTTTTCCTTTTGTGTACATTGCTGTGTGTTTCTCACTGTTTGTACAGATGATCGTGGTTGAGCTTATGTAGTAGATAGTTTATATGTACTTTTTGGTTTATATGGAGAACATTTGCCCAGGGTATTAAAAGTTCTTAACAAGAATGTTACTCTGTGCAGAATACTATGAATTTTAGTATATTAAACATAAAATAACTACATGTGTAATTTTGTGGTAAATTATATCTCTTAACCTAGGTTCAGGAATGGATTTGTGGCAGATGCTAAAAGTTTAAGAAAAGTCTGAAAGAAAGACTTGATATTGAAAATGTTTTATCAGCGGGGTGAGGTGGCGCACACCTTTAATCCCAGCACTCGGGAGGCTGAGGCAGGAGGATCATTGTGAGTTCGAGAGCAACCTGGGCTACGAAGTGAGTTCAAGGCCAACCTGTACTGCATAGTGAGACCCTGTCTCAAAAAATAGGGCCAGGGATTTAGCTCAGTGGCAGAAGCACCTGCCAGGCAGGCGTGAGTTTGTGAGTTCAATCCCTGGAACAAAAAAACAAAACAAAACAAAACAAAAAAAACTTTATCTATTAGCCCTCTTTCCCCCCCGTCATTGAAAAAAATTGCTATTAGATTTTAGCAATAGATGACAGTTCAGTCTAGTTTATAGAACTGTATATTCCAGTTCCTTCTAGGACCTTGTCCTAGATGGATGCAAAGCTTCTTGGCTTCTAATTTATAGACTCTCCCTTATTTAAATTCTCCCTTCCTCCCACCTTCCTCACCAAAATATGCATCCTTATATATTGGAAGTGATTCTCGCCTCTCTGTAACTTTATATTAAAAACTTACTTTTCTGAGTTGAAAAGAAGATATTTCTCTCCTATACATTTAAGTCTGAAATTCTCCTGAAAGGGATGAATTTGTCTTTTGGAACTAGAGTATCATTGTTTTTCATTTGATAGAGTTAACAGTTTGCTGTGAAACTAGGTAACTATTTGGCTTCAGAATGGTTTGTTTCCTTCACTGTAAGGGGACCAGATTGTTGGTCTTCTTTTGGTCTCCTCGTATCTGGCTCTCTGTGTTTGTGATATATAGTTTGGAATTTTAGGAACCTTTGAGGGATTTGAAAGTAAAAATAACTCTTCATTGTTTACTACTAGTATTTGAATTTTAGAAATACAAAATGTGTTGTTTGAAGTTTTCCTTTGCAGGAAGTACCTTGTTGCTCCCTGGGTGATAGGTGAGTAGACGAGGGGGAAAGTATCTTTCTGTAGTATAACCATTTGTCATCCATGCGTTTCCTGTTCTGTCTAGAGTGGGAGCCTGACGAACTGCTAGCTTTTGGGTACCCTTTGTTAAATGAGTAATTTCCTAGCCGAGCAGCTATAATGCTACTTGGTTCAGAAAAGAGATGGTAGATACGACATTTTAGGAATCTGAGAATCACAGTTCTTAGCCTGGAATGGCTTATAAGGTCTGCACCCGGTATTCAGGCAGTTAGTCTATTACCAGCTTCACTTGTTGAAGCCCAGAGAAGTTTAATGATTCTCCTCAGCCAGCCAGCTGGTAAGTGGGTACTATAATCCTTGTTTTGTTGCCTTTCAAGAAGGTAATGTGAGTATTTGTCCCCCCAGCCTTTGGGAAGGATCCTGGCATGTTAGAGTTGAGACTTTATCTCTTCTGAGCATAACAGATTTTCATGGGTTGACTGGCGTGGAGCATCATTGTTTTTTAGCTGAACTAAGGTCAGTTTTGAAAGGACTTGACCATCATTTTTGTTTTGACAGCAATTGCCTGTTCAGAGCTCTTGGTGATCAATTGGAGGGACACTCGCGAAATCATCTCAAGCACAGACAGGAGACTGTGGACTACATGATAAAGCAGCGGGAAGATTTTGAACCCTTTGTAGAAGATGACGTTCCTTTTGAGAAGCATGGTAGGTTCACTGTGGGACACTGGATCCTTCAGGTGTAACACATTGGATAATTAAGTCCATTGGTACCCTCATCCTCCCTGCCGGGGGTTTGATGATATAAATTGTGGTGTTCATTTATTCAGTGGATAACTTATTTGCCTACTTTGTCATAGGTAATATGCTCGGTAGTTGGAAAACAGTAGATTTAGATGTACGTACTCTTAATAAAATGAATGGTTTTGAGGCCTGCGGGTATAACTCAGTGGTAGTGCTAGCATGAATGAAGTTCTGGGTTTGATTCTTAGCACCACCAAAAAAGGGCATTAATTGACCTGAAAAGCTGTTTATTACTGTTTACTAGTGGAATGAGAAAAACAGCCTATAAAGTGGTGCATACCCCAACATTTTATAGTTATTTCTCAGCTACTCTTGTTTTTCATAACTTACTCTTTTTAAATTTCTCTGATAAGGAGACATTAAAAGCATCTATCTCATAGAGTTGTTTTGGTGAAGATTAAATAGATGACAGAATTAAAATAAGCTCTTAATAAGTTAAGGATAATGGGCCTATGAGTATTTTAAATTATCCTCTGTAAGTTTTTTTATTATTTTAAAATGATCACGTATTACTTTTGTAATCAGAGAAATTAATAAAGTCACCCCAAACCCAGTCACAGCTGATTTTGTTTGAGGCAAATCAGTTAATGGTTTTAGTTTCTACTTCAGAGGCACAGATCTATTAAAAAATTATGTATGAGCTTTTAAACTTTCAACAATACCTACTGTGGCCTTCCCATGCTACGGGCTGATATACTTATGTTTTCTGTCTTCTGTCCTTATCTGGAAGGAGACAGCTTTGTTTCTGTGTTTTGATCCCGGACTCTGGAGGCCATGTCAAGAATGAATGGGGAGAGAGATCAGAAGGGGAAGGTAGTTAGGTGATCTTTACTTTGGCTAGTTGAGAAAAAAGGAGGGTCTCACCAAGGCAGCTGCTGAGGATAGTGAGTAGGGTCCCATCCAGGACACAATCTGTTTTCCTTTCACTGCTCCCACCTCATAAAATTAGGCTTCATTTTCTGTTTTCCTCGATATCTTCAGTGCTGTGTGGATTGGCCTCTTTGCCTCTTGATGCAGAGGGTTGTTTGGAAATTTTCCAAGTACAGAGCTTCCTCTAGGTTTGGAAAGCGTTATTTCCTGGCATGCCTGTGTGCCAGTGTACTCAGTATTGTTAACCAGGAAAACTCACTCTAACTTCAGTGTCAGAGTTCAACTTCAGAGTTTTGGTTCGTTGTTTTTTTCCTTATTGGCCGATTGGTTGTCTAAATGGTACATGGTTGCTATAAGGTGTGGTCCAAAGGCCTGGTCCATCACGAATAACAGACATTCTTCTTTCCTTTAAAAATTCCAGAGGTTTAGAGGTTACCTTGAAGGAGCCTGGGATAAAGGCTAGACCTTTCCTTGGACAAGGCCATATTTCTTACTCCACATGCCTTTCCTGAAGTGCTTATGCATCATTAGTGCCCATCTTCTGGTTGTTTGCTCTTGCTGGTTGTGAACTGTTTGAGGGCAGATTGATGGAGTGGCCAAGAACCAGGGCTTTGGAGTCAGGCTTCCTGGGTGAAATCTCAGCTTGCCGTGTATAGGCTCTGTGACCTTGGGCAGTTATTATCCTATGACTCAGTTTCCTCCCCAGTCAGGTGGCATGCATAATAATACCTCTAGGTTATTTTGAGGACTAGAAGTGATAATCTATCAGAAATTATTAGAACATTGCTTAACACCTGCATAATAAGTTTTCATAAGGTGAACTGTTGTGATTACTGAGTTTATTGGTGTATGTTCAGTGACTTTTATTCAGTTAGGCCGATTGGAATTGTTCAGTAAATTTGATTGAAAGAGTAAGTGGGGTCCTTTAATGTTTAGTGAGTAGCAATCTGCATATTGTTTAACCAGTTAAATTCCTAAATGATTTATGGACTTTACAGATAGATATTCTTGTTTCTCTTTATTTGGAACTGAGTAAACACTAGAGTGTGTGTGTATTTAGGTTTTTTCATCATAAATACATTGTTTTTCTCTCCTGTTTTTATGCAGTGGCCAGTTTGGCAAAGCCTGGTACTTTTGCTGGCAATGATGCAATTGTAGCGTTTGCAAGGAATCATCAGTTGAATGTGGTAATTCATCAGCTTAATGCCCCTTTGTGGCAGGTAGGTCACCCATTCAAGAATTTATCTATAAAAGAGCTTTTGGACTCTCCTGAGAGGACCATGAGTCTAACCAAAGACAGGGACCCGGTGGTGGCTTGGAATTAATTTTTGTGCTGTGTACAAGTAGAATCTAGAGTATAATTTAGAAATCCTTTAAAATGCTATAAATGTTACTAAACAGTTCATTGGGTAATTTGAAGTCAGAGTGCATAATATGGAAATAGTTTAGATAATTCCATAAAAATGAGAATTTAAAGCAGTGCATACAAATTCTAGTTTTACAGGCTGTCCATTCTCCTGTGTATTTCTGTGATTTTTGGGTGGAGGGAAATAAAGACTAAATTTGTTATAATAACTATTGTTCAAAAGTATGTTCTCAACAACAACCAAATTTAGTTTATGGTCTAAGATACCGTGTTCTGCTCAGCTATGCATAATGGTTTCTTTGGATGTTCTACAGAAAAAAAAAATCACAAGTAACATTTATGCTGTAGAATGGCAGCCTTGTAGAGTCACCCCCCACCCTGTCCCCTGTGAAGTAGTTGTTCATTCAACTCTTCTACTTTTTCTTTACCTTTTCTATCCTAAAATCCTCAATTAACCTCACATCACAAACAGCTCCTGAAACCAAACATTCGAGAGTTTGGAAGATCAGATTGGCCTGAAAATGTGTATAGGCTCCTACCTCCTTATTCTCTTCTGCTTCAAATTCAGTGTTTCTTTGTCACTTTGTAGCTGAGCTCCTGAAGGCTCAGCATGTGACTTCTGTTACCCACCCCCTACACTACTGCCCCATTTCTAACTTTCTCCTAATTAGAAAGTTAAAATGTGCTAATTGTAGAAAAATTTGAAATTTCAGAAAAACTCATAAAGGTTAGTAAAAATTACCTAGAGTTACACTAGAGATTATAGCTGTTAACATTTTAATGGTTAATGATTAGTAACACTAATGATTAGTGTTAACATTTAATGATATATACACACAGACACATATATATACTTCTGTATACCTGTGTATTATTATTATAAGGATAATAGTGCCCTTTTTTTCGTATGCTACCTTCATGTACTCTTGTAAATCACTTCGTCATAGCTTGTGCCTATGGGGGGGAAGGTCAAGTATATGGAGAGCTAATTGACATATGGAAAATTTACCTTTCAGGTATATGGCTCTATGTTTTGAAAAACAGTCACGTTTAACTGTCACCAACTCAGGAATAATTCTCCTGTCACAAGGTTGTCCATGTGCCCTTGGCAATCACTAATTCCCTCTCCCACCCCACCCTCTTGAAGCCACTATTTGATTTGTCTTTTGTATGGTTTGTCTTTTCTGAATGTTTAATCAATGGCAGTGTTCAGCCTTTTATGTTTGGCATAACCTCCTTTTAGCAAGATTTCCCTGAAACAGAATAAATTAGATACTCCCTGGGTTGGTGAGGAATTTTACCTTACAGGGATAAAATGAGCAGGAGAGAAACAGTATCTGTGTGTTCTTTGGGTTTGTGTTGCCAGGTGTCCTGACATCAGGTATAGCTATCAGATTTTCAGTGTGGTGCTCTCTAAGGATGATCTGTGAGCTCACACTGCGAGTTACCCCTTGATCCAATTTTTTGTTGCTGAAGCACTGCTCAGCAGAAGTGAAAGTCATTTGAATATGTAGCATGATGAATTTAATCTTGAAGGAAAATTCTCAGGGTAATTCAATAACCATAGCCTGCTTTTTCTTGTATTGACGCTTTTTAAAGTTTCTTAGTTAGAACTTCCATCAAATTTGTTTCCATAGTGTTCTTGTTCATGAATTACTGAATCAGGAGAGTGTATATTTTTAAAATAAATTTTATTTCTGTTGACTGTGTCCCATGTCTTCCCCTCCCCAGTGAAGCATGTAAAATTTTTAAGAATTGAAACTGTTACCGTTGTCATGGGTAAGAGCTCTTGAATTATTGATAAGTAGCCTTAAACTCACAATGTGGGGATACTGAAACTTGTATTTTTTTTCCTGGTTGGAAATAGAATATGTGCTCCTGTGAACAGCCTAGATGTGTGTGACACACAAAGGCAAGTCCTCTGTAACCTCCCCATGAAAAACGGTCGGTAGTTTGTTGAATACTCTTCTAGTTATTTTTTCTATTCATAATATGTACATGTTAGTATTTCAGGGTTTTTCATTCAATGACTCCAATAAATTGTTTTCCTAGTACTCTTGCTGGGAGACAAAGGGTTCTGTCACTGTGTTACTTGTGTCCACACTAGACTCTGCACTTGGACAATTAGCATTCTACTGGAAATGACTTCCACAGTCCTGATATCTGGACTGTGGGTTTCTGTTTGTTCCATGGTTTTTACTGTGCTTTTCTAACACATATATTGTTTAAATTCATGGTAATATCTTACTGCTTGTGACTTTCAGTAAAAACAGGAAGAAGGTGGTAATGTTTTGGTGTTGTAATTGTCAGAGAGTTACTTGAGATTGTCGTGGAAGTGGAAGTTTTTGGTGATCTTTCCAGGCTAGACCTTAGGGCTTCTGTATTGCATGGCCCAAGTTTTTGTTGTGTGCTGTTTACATGGAGTACCTTGTGAGTGGTACTTCCAGGGTTCTGCACTGTGATGGTACTATTTTACTGGACATAATTTTGTTTTGAAATTGATGCAACTTTGTTGCTGATAATATGTCTCACTATATAGTTCTGGAAAGTGCTATTTTTAAGGACAGGGTAGAAACTTAAGCTGAAACTTAAGCTTTCTTAACTTCATTGTAAACCTGTCCTGGTTTTGAATGTTTTCATATGGGTTTATTTCTGTATTGTTATATGTCAGATAAAGCATACTGAAGCACACCAGGTGGGAGGAGGATAATCCTGAAGTTGGTAATGAGGTATCGGTATAGAAACTGCTGACTGGGGTTCCTGGCAAGGCATTTCTACCCAGCGGTTGTCGGCATCCAGACCCCCTTCAATGTCTCCCTGCTTGTGTCTGCAGATTCGAGGGACTGACAAAAGTAGCGTGAGGGAGCTGCACATCGCCTATCGGTACGGAGAGCACTATGACAGTGTTCGGAGGATCAATGACAACTCAGAGGCACCTGCGCATCTCCAGACTGACGTGCGTGAATGCCCTGCCCTTCCTTTCCCTGTATTCACAGCCCTAGGGAGAGCGGGTCCACAGCCCTGACCTAAAAACTTGTGTTTTTTTTTTTAAATGAAAAATTGGCTTTAGGAATCTGAAGAGTTGAGTTTTTAAGTATTCGTCACCTTTTATCTCAGATGAAAGTCACGGATAAAAGTGCCTGTTATCCTTTTGTTTTCTCTATCAGCTGATACCTATGATTTTTTGAATGTGAAATCCATCAAATTTTGAAATTACCTTTATAGCCGGGAGTTTGGCTCAGTGGCTTAAGTGCCTGTCTGGCAGGCGTGAGGTTGTGAGTTCGAACCCTGATGCTGCAAAAAATAAATAAATAAATAAAAAATAAAAATAAAATTACCTTCATATATTGAAATTGATTCATGCCTATTACATGAAATTGGAAACTGCAGGAAAGATAAAAAATAAACTATAAAAGCATATAAAATGCAAACTCTTAAAGCTGTCAGTAGAGTTTCTTTTAGTCATTCAATGCATTATAGGTGATTAAGATTATATTATTCTACATCTTTGTTTGCTGCTTTTCTTTTTTTTTTCCAGTTAACCCACCTTATTGAATAAGCCTTTCCTCATATTGATGCCAACGTTTTAAAACAGTTTTATTTTTTGAGTTAGGTCATAATGGTTTATGTGACCATGGGTCAGCATAAAAGTGTGTAGCAGGAGACAGTGAGTGTTACCCTCTTACGCTTGTGCTTTGGCCATGCTGTTTCCCTCCCTGAGTGCAGCCAGTGGTGTCAGTATATCTTACAGATATGTATATATGTGCATGGTTCCAGTTTTGCTACTTTTTACACTTTCCCCATCCTCAATTGTAGCATCCTGTACATGCTGCACATCCTAACACAGACACCCTACACTGCTTTTTTTTGTTTTGTTTTTTTTGGTACTGGGGATTCAACTCACAATCTCGTGCTTGCTAGGCAGGCACTTGTGCTGCTGAGCTAAATCCCTGGCCTCTAAACCGCTTTTTAATGTAGGGTTTAATTCATGACGGTGCAGAAGAAGCTTTTCGTGTCTTTTTAAAAGGCTGCATGGTATTCTGTTGAACAGGTGCATGGTAACTTGTTAACTAGCCCTTATTGATGGACTTTTTGATGTTTTTGAACTTTTGCTATTAAAACTATCATGCAGTTCCTTTTATGTACCTGATTTCATACATGTGTGAGTATATTTTCTGGCTAAATTCATAGGAGGTCCTGCATCAAAAGATTTTGGTAAATACTGCCATATTTCTTTTTATTGACGTTTTACCAGTTTGTATTCCCATTTGTAATATGTGCCTCTTTCCCTATGCCTTTGCCAGCGTGGTGTTATCAAGTTTTTAAATCTTTCCTTAAAGACAGTTTTAATTTGCATTTATTTTTATTGGCTTATGCTTTTTTTTTTATTTTAGACCTACTTGTTTTTTTTATGGACTGTATTTATTTTCTTTGCCTTTTTTTTTCTTTTTAAAATTGTCTTAATGATTTTGAGAAGCTTTTTGTACATTAGGGAAAGTAGCCTTTGTGTGATACAAATTGTAGATATTTTTTCAGTTTGTTATTTGTGTTTTTTCTTTTGTCTTCTGTGGTACTTGTGAGATTTTCAGGTTTTTATGTGGTTAAATTTATTAATATTTTCTTTTTCTTTATTAATATTTCCCTCTCCTCTTCTCCTCTTCCCTGCCTTCCTCTCTCCCTTCTTTCTTTTGGTTAAATTTATCACTGTTTTCCTCCTTCTTCTCCTTCCACTTCCTTTCCCTTTCTGTGGTGCTGTGGATCAAACCTAGGGTCTCATGCTTGCTAGGCAAGTGCTCTACTACGGAGCTACATCCCCAGCCCTATCACTCAGTATTATCTTATATGCCTTTGAGTTTTTGAGTTATAACTAGGAAGGCTTTACATACTCTGAGGTTAAAAAGAATTCTCCCATAGTTTATTATAGTAGTGTTATAGTTTTAATTAAAACGTTTTTTCCCCTTGATACTGGGGATTGAACCCACGGCCTTTACACTGAGCTACATCCCCATCGTTTTTACTTTGAGACAGCGTCTTGCTAAGTTGCTAAGTTACCCAAGCAGGGCTTGAATTTGTGATTTTCTGCCTCAGCTTCCCAAAGTGCTAAGCTTGCAGGCATGTGCCAGCCGCTATGTCTGGCGTGGCTTTGTTTGGAATTTATATTCTCTAAGAGTATGAGATTATGAATTCAACTTTTTGTTTCTTTTGGGATTGCATAATTGTGCACAAACTGTTTATTCATTTCCATTTTTCTCTACTTAGCTAATATGCCACCCCCCCAACCCATACTCAATTCCTGTATGTATTTGGTTATGTTTTTAGACATTTCATTCTGTTCCATCAGTTTGTTTATGTGTTGATGCTCCATTGTTTTAATTAGTTTTAAAGTCTGATAGAATTTTTCACTCATAATTTTCTTTTTTATAATTTATTTATTCCTCCTTACAAAATAAAAAATACTAGAATCAGTATGTCAAGTTAAAAAGTTCTGTTGAGTTTTTTTAATTAGATTCACATTAAGTTAGTAATTAGGGAAAAATTTTCATCTTTATGATATCGAGTCTTCATAGCCAAAGATCAGGTACACTTTAAAATTTGTTTGATTTTTGGGTGTGAGTATAATTTATAGGAGCAGGTTTTGCCTATCTTTTGTTGATTTTATTCTTACATGTTTTGTGTTTTTTGTTCCTAAGGTGTGGAAAAGATCTTTCTTTTCCCTTTTCATATTTCCTGGATGGTTATTTGCATGTGAGAGGTAGTAACAAAATGCCAACTATGTACCCAGATATTCTACAGAATTCAATTTTTTAAAAATTGAAAAAAAAAGTCACATAACATAAAACGGACCATTTTAAAAGCATAGAATTCATTGGCACTTGGTACTGTCCATGTTTCCCTACAGCTTCTTCTGTCTAGTTCTAGAACATTTTTGTCACTGCAAAAGAAAACCCTGCACCCGTGAAGCAGCCGCTCTATCTGTTCCCTCTTGCCCAGCACCCACTCACCCACCTCCTTGTCTCTATCATTTATGTAGTTTGGACATTTCATGTGGGTAGAGTCTACAATAGAGTAACCTTTCTTGTCTACTTTCTTCAGTGAGCAGAGTGTTTTTGAAATTTATCCATGTTGTAGCACGTATTGCTACTTTTTAAAAAATGGCTGAATAATATTCCATCATATACCTATATCTCTTTTAGTTCATTTAATTGTCCTTTGGGCATTTGGGTTGCTCTCACCTTTTGGCTACTGAGAATAGTATTGCTGTGAGTGGTTGTGTATATATTACTTCAGAACTTGTTTTAAATCTTGGGAAATATACTTGGTACTGGAGTGCCGGATTATATGGTAAATTCTAAATTCAACTTTTTGCGGAATTGCCAACCTCTTTTTCAAAGTGTACCATTTTACATCACTACCAGCAATATATGAGAGTTCTGCTTTCTCTACATTCTCTGTGACACTTTTTTTAATGGCCATCCTAATATGTGGTGGTTTTGATTTGACTTTGTTAATGACTAATGATGTTGAACATTTTTTTCATGCTTTTTGCCATTTGTATATCGTTGGAGAAATAACTATTCAAGTCCCTTGCCTATTTTTTAATTGAGTTGTCCATTTTCAAGTTGTAGGAGTTTGTTTTTTTGATACTGGGAATTGAGCTCAGGACCTTGTGCTTGCCAGCCAGGCACTGTGCCACTGAGCTATATTCCTGACCCCCTGAGTTGTAAGAGTTCTTACCATATTTTGGAAACTAGATTCTTATCATGTGGATGATTTGCCAGATTTATTTTTATTAGTAGTTTTGTTTTTGTTGAGTCTTTTGATTTTTTTTTTTCAGGTACAGAATTATCTTCAAGAAACAATTTATTTTTTCCTTAATTTTTTTTACTTCTGTTTTCTTTGTCTTGGTTAATTGTATTGGCTGTTGCCTCTAAAATGTTTTTAAATAATAATGACGGTAGTGAAAATCCTTATTATATTCCTTGTTGAAATGGACATGAAAACATCATTCTGTGATTATTTAGCTAAGCCCGTATTTTAACTTATTTCCAGTTATTCACCGGTGTAAATAACATTCTTATAAACACTTTTTCATAAGTCCTTTTGTATTTCACGTTATTTCCTTGCCTAAGTTCCAAGTGAAACTGCTTGATCTAAGTTGTGAATCTGCTTGATCTAAGACTGAATACCAAATCATTAAAGTATAATTTAAGAAATTGTTTTGTATTAACATTCTAAGGAGTATATTGCCCATTGCTGGACTCAGCTTACTTGAACATGCAAAAAATTGAAACGTCTTTGCCTGTTTACCCATCTTGTTCTTTGACTAGAGAACAGAAAGTGATTGAGTGGTCACAGGGAGATGATCTTAGCTTTTCTGATTTAGACTCAAGTCATAGAGACCTCTTGTACTCCAGGCAAACTGTTCTTTGTTACAAGCTTTATTTTAGTATTTAGATTGGCACATCCCTCTGAGTATGGACCTAAGGTGAGATGAGGCATGCTGTGCTTTGTATCCCAGAGTTCGCAGATGATTGGGTAAGGCCTGTGAACCAGACGAGAGCTGTAAATGCATCTTTTTTCTAGACCAGCATTGTTCTTCTGCAACAGTTCATCAGATACAAGTGTTGAGAGCCATATTTTGCTGCTGTTCAGCTCACAGCTCTGGAGGTGAGTGCAGACAAACATGTGCTATTGGAGTCTGCAGTCACTGCCAAAGTGTTGGTATCTAGAAACCACAGAAGCTCTGGTGCTGTTCTTGCAGAGTGGTTCATCTCATCTCATAGGCCTTGCTTTTTATTCTCCTGTGATGACCTGGTGCCTTAGTGGGTAGATGAAATTTAGCCTATTCACTACTATTCCCTTCAGATTGTCTCTAGAATCTTTCCCATCATGTACAGATGTTTCAGTGTCTTTCTGTGTTGAAGTTTCTGAATGGAGTTTCCTAGTTATTATGTTTTTTGTTTCTTTTAGTTTCAGATACTTCATCAAGATGAATCGAATAAAAGAGAAAAAATCAAGACAAAGGAAATTGACTTGGAAGATGACCTGAGAGATGAAGTAGAAGATGCTGTCCAGAAAGTCTGTAGTGCAACTGGATGTTCAGTTAGTATTCCTGCCATGCCCTGATGCCTTATAATCAAGCTTTGCTGTTTCTGGTTTATCTGCTTGTTTGGTAGCCTCTCTGTAGCATGCCAACCTGTGATGGGTCAAACAGATGGAGGAGATTGGTAGTTTTAGGTTTTGTGATATGATTTAATAAGAGCTTTTTATTCATTTCCCTCTTAGTTACTAGACTTTCTTTACTCAATACTGCTCAGAATTCTAAGGAGTGGTTTTAATTTTTTCTAACTTATGTTCACAATAGTAAAGTATGGTTTTATAAAGAAAATTCCTTTGCAAATGTATTTTAATTGTTTTTTTAAAGTAACCAACCTTATTTGAAATAGACATTTTCTAAATTGAGAGGGTCTTGAAACCTTGTGCCAGTGATAGTGATTATGTGTTTGTGTTTATCAAAGTCATAAAGTAGAACTAAGTGGAAAAATATATCCAGAATCTTGAAGTGTTTCTTTGTTTCTTGGATAGGATTTTAATTTAATAGTCCAGAATCTGGAAGCTGAAAATTACAATATCGAGTCTGCAATAATTGCAATGCTTCAGATGAACCAGGGGAAAAAAAAGAGTAAGTCCATAACTGCCATTTATAAGTCTTTAAAATGATTGTATTGGTGATTTTACAAATACTTGTATTTCTTTTTTTCAAATATTTGTATTTTTTAATTTTAGTTTTGTTTATGTTTTCTACAGTACTAGGGATCGAACCCAAGAACTTTACATTGAGCTGTATCCCGGCCCTTTTTTAATCTTTTGGGACAGGATTTTTCTGAGTTGTTCAGTTGCCCAAGGGCGGTCATGTTTTTAAATGTATATTTTCGATCAACTTACAGGTAGTAGTTGCACTGTTATTTATCCATTCACTCAGCAATTGCTTATTGAGTGCTTCCTATATGACAGCATTTTTTACTACATCTTGGCCCTGCAGTAAGAGTTTGGGGGTTGCAAGGTGATTGTGGAGGCAGATAGGTAGCCTGGGTAATGTAATAGTATCTCATGGGGCGAGGGAGCATTGTGCTAGGAGAATACATGAGGTTGCCTAACCCACTCTTGGAGGGTTGGAGAATCTCTGTAAGATTTTCTTTAGAGAAATAAGACTTTGTAATATTCAAATGATAAACTGAAGACAGAAATGCCTTATTTTTGTGACAGAAATGTTTAGAGACTTAGCACCTATCAACTGACGATAATTCAGATTTTTTTTTTCACTTGAGCTGAGTTTAACTTTGTGACTCAGAGGAAGGAGGAAACATGTAGCATCTTAATAATTTCTTGAATCATTTACTTAAAATGATGTCAATAAATACTTATTGCCAGGCTGGGGGTATAGCTCAGTGACATAGCGCCTGCCTGGCAAGTGCAAGTTCCCGAGTTCGATTTCAGATACCAAAAAAACAAAAGAACAAAACAAAACAAAAAACCGTTATTGCCAGACATTGTATGCCATTTGCATACTATTCCTGACATGAATAGTTTTCCAAGTGATTAATATTTTGTATCCATTTTGTATAATTGCCATGCCTTCTTCAAAAGCCGTCGCTGAGTCTTTCTGACGTTGATCAGTATTATTTGGTATTTGCTGTTTAGTTTGTGTGTACCTGACCGGTGGAGAGACTGGGAGCTGCATTTTAAGTATTATTTAATCTTAATTCAAATTTTAGTAGAATCTTAATAATTTCTCAAATCATTATTTGTTTATTTATTTATTTTTGAGTCTTTTTTTTTTGAGACAAGGTCTCACTATGCAGTTCAAACTGGCCTTGAGCTCACTTTGTAGCCCAGGCTGGTCTCGAACTCACAAAGGTCCTCCTGCCTCAGCCTCCCCAGTGCTGAGATTACAGGCATGCACCACCCCACCTGCCTTCGAATTATTATTTAAAAATTTATCTAAGGTAATTTAAAAATTTATCTAAGTTTTATCCTCATGTTTCCCACTGTATCAAGTATTGACTTGATACTAGAATTTTTTATCTTAAGGAATTGCTTGAGACTGGATTGTTTCTTCCTAAGTGACAGTCATTTGGGGATCCAGGTGAAGTTGGAGTCATTGCAACACATTGTATGACTCTGTTAGGTTCTCAGTTTTAATAAACTCCCTTTTTTGGAAGATGCTGAGGAGAATCCTGAGCCCCATGGCCGAGTGCTCAAGCAGAGTGATCCTTTATGGCAGGAGGGTGGCACTGGCACCAGAATCTTTGGAAATCAGGGCTTAAAGGAAGGCAGGACTGAAAACATTAAGGCACGGGCCAACCCTAATGAAGAAAACAAAGCACATAACCATCTCCCAAAGGTATGAAGGAGGGGCTTGAAAGGGCACATGGTGGGCTGCCGAAATTCTGTGGTAGTGGTGGGAACTTGAATTTCATTTTAGTTTGTATTTTTCTTTTGATTTCTAAAAGTAGTTATTGTGGAAAATCTAGGGCATGCATAAAGGTTTATCAAGAAGCAGAAGGAAGACTTTATCTTGTTTGGTGTACACAGTGGTAACCAGAAGGGTGTGTATGCCCAAACTGTCCTCTGTGTGCAAGCACGGAGCCTTCTGCCACCTAACATTGCGTGCGGGCTCTTCCTGCATTAGTCTACACTTTTCATAAATGTTTGTACATCTGTATATACATCTTCGTGTTTTGAATTAGTTTCTTGCATAGAATCCCTGAAGCATAGTCGACACGTTAAAGGGCATGGATAACTGAATCTTTTTAAGGCTTTTGGTAAATCATCAGATGCTACCCAGAAAGGTTGTGCATCTCCCTCTGTGCTTCCCACTCCCACAAGTAGGTATGGCATCATTTTACTGAATTTGGAGTTCATTTAAAAGACTTACCAAGAAGTTCTGAATTCAAAATGCCCACCCGAGTTTAAAATGTCATGGCGAAAAGCCCCAGGCAGAGGCAAAGTTGCCAGCTTTGAGCATTTTATTACAATTATGTGGGCTTCTAAAATATGGAAAAGGTCCCTTGGCCCCTTTAAGTGTTGTCTCTTGCTTGGTTAGGGGTAATGTCTCTTTAGGTCACTTTGAATTAGTTCCTAAGGAGAATGGGATTGATTTTGTTTGCTCGTTCAGCAAGGGGATATACATTTCAATGTAAACTTGAGCAGTAGTGGAAAAGAAATCATTCATAGTCTTTTAGGCTGGTTCTCTGTTCCTGCTGAGAGGCAGTCGGAACCCTGCATGTCTGTCAGGCCGTGTCTCCGCGCAGCAGGCAGCAGCCCGCGTCAGCCATGCTGCCGACTTCTGTAGTGGTCTCCTCTTTCAGGTCACAAACAAGCACCGGAGGGAGCAGCAGCGGCTGGAGAAGAAGAAACGACAAGAGGAAAGGCATCGTCTCAAAGCCCTGGAGGGCAGGAGCAGCCACAGGGACAAAAACAGAAGTGAAGCAGATGCGAATGCGCAAGTCACCTTGGTGAAGACCTTTGCTGCTCTGAACATCTGACTTTGGCCTACTGGGAGCTGTGAGAAGCAGAGGGAAGACGGAGTGTGGCGAACCAGGCTTTCCAGCGAGGCCATCCTTTGGCAAATTGAAACGTAACCGACAAAACCCACACATAAGTTCACACTGAGTTACTTTCCTTCAAGCTGCCTCTTTTTTGTTCAGAGTTTTGTCAGTGTTGTGTTGTGTTTCATGAAAATACAGTGAAGCCATTCATATTCTGTAATACCAACTTAAAATACTGAGTTTTAAGGATCAGGAAAAACCTTTCAAGTGTGGCTTTGTTTGCCCTAAAAATCAGTTCGGTGACCCGGGAATCTTCCCTTAACACGTGGGGTGAGTTTTGCTGTAATTGTTCATGAAGTAGTTTAGAGTAATTATTAGAAATTCAGAATCATAAATTTTCTCAGTTTCTCTTTGATTTTCAAAAGATATCAACATATATGATGGCTTATAAATGATTTTCATCTCAGGAAAATATTTAGATTTAATTTCATTCTTATCCAGGTTACTCACAGACTAATTCAGGTAGTGTTTTCCCATAGTAATGAAATACAAGGGGTGGCCTGCAGCTGTCTGGGTAGAAATTATAGAACTGTGTCTCTCTTCTTCCTAACTGACGTTTCAGATGGTTTCACTCAAACTCAAGCCATAAGATGAGTGCGCCTGACTATCAGGGAGGCCTGGACTTTGCAAAGAAGTTGACAGTGGTATTGTTTGGGGTATTTGTTGATGGTCAGAAGATGGTTGGTACTATTTGTGAGGCATTCTGGGGTTCTGATTATCTGTGGCACAGTCTGTGGAGGGAGAAGTCGGGGCTTCTGGGTTTCTGCCAAGGAAGAACCTAAAAATTAGTTGCCTTCATAGGAGGGGAAGTCTGGAAGGATAGCTAAGGTTATTTTTTGTGTTCACAATTTAAGTAACTATAGTCTCTTATTTGTTTTTTGGTACAAGAAATTGAACTCAGGACCTTGTGCTTGCTGGGCAGGTACTGTGCCACTGAGCTGTGTCCCCGACCCTGAGTAACTGTATTCTTTTCTGCTATTCTAGACTTAGAAAAATGCCTTCTGAGAAGTAAAAAGGTAACTTGACCTTTTAGGTCACTACATTTTCTAAGTGTTGTAGAATTGAAATCCCATAACAGGTGGGATTATTTTTATTTAAGCCCTGTTGGGGATTTTGATGTCGGGAAACTCTAGCTTTGCCTGAGGCTGGCAGTGACTTAGGTTACCCCGGCAGGGAAGGGTGCTTCCTTTGGCTAAGGCATGTGATCGACTCCACAGTTCTGAAACAGATTGAAGTAGGACAGATCACTTTCCCAAAACTGAGGTGGGTGGATGTGAACTTTAAAATTGTCACACATGATGTGGCCAGTCTTAGACACAGGTCTTTGCCTTCTGGGAACCTAGTATTCAGGCAAATAACATCCTGACTCAAAAGGTAAACTATTTGTTGTCGCCTTCATCCCCAGATTTCAGAATTGTAAGACTGGAGGTGAAGGGAAAATGGAAAAGTTTTGATGTGTGTAGACTCCGTCATTGTCCAGGCGGGCTCTAGAGCATATTGTTATTATCAGTAGACTGTTTGCTTCCTTCAGTTTTAATGATGCCTTTTAAATTTTTGTTTTACTGCCTGACTCCTTGTTGTTGGAGTGTGGAAGTCTCTAGGAACTGCTGCGGGTGGTTGTGATGTGGGCTCTTCCTGGCTGTTGTACACACAGTATTTCATATATTTGAAAACTGAATGGCATTCTTTTCTCTGCACATCTGAGTCCTAACTTTGAGACCTAGGACTCAGTCCGAACAGGGAAGACACTGTGCTGCCTTCCTCTAAGGGTGTGGAGTCAGGTGCTCAGGGATCGAGTCTTCTCCCTTTCACCTTTGGGCAGCTTCCTGGCTGGCCGAGCTTTTCTGGGGGAGCAGCTTTCTTACCTGCTTTGTACTTCTGAAGTGCAGAGGACCAGATCCTTTAGAAAGATCAGGATTGTGTACCAGAAACTCAAAATTCAGAGTTAGAAATAGTGTACAGGGGACCTATTGCCATCAGTTGTAGAATTGCTTTATTAACTTGGTTAATGAAGTGGCCTTGGGGTCTACTGGGTTTTAGAAGTTTTAGAACTCAAGTTACTAAACTTTATTGGGAACATTTATTTATAAATTACCTAATTCTGAAGATAGGCTTCAGCATTTCTGGGGTACAGTAACAGTGGTTATTAAAAACTAATCCAATGACTTTTGTAATTTTCTTTTATTACCATCTCACAGCTTTCCAGTTGCAGTTTGGTTTGTGTTTAGTGTGTTAATGACTAGAAATGGGGTACAAGCATCCAGCTTCCCCATGTAGCTTCTCACTAAGGGCCTGAATTTAGACTTCCCTGCCACGGTTTCCCTGGAATGAGAGGTAGTTGGCACCCAGAGGCTTGGTTGTTGTTTGTAGCAGGCCCGGGTGATGACTTCACCATGTTAGAGGCACCCAGTGTGTTTGGTGTTGGGGTGACAACGGCTAGTAGCTGTTACCCCGGAGCAGTTACTGGTGTGGATCTCTATGGGAATTGAGTCCAGCAGCTTCCAGGGGCACATCTGGCTAGAAAGGATTCATTCGGTGTGAGATTGTAGTGAGGCAGCTGGGAGAAAGAGGATGCAGCAGTGGTTCAGAGCTGCTCACTGGCCTTATCAGCTACATATAAAGGTTTTATGGATTTTAAGAAAGATTTTTTTAAAAGTCAAAATAAGAAAAAAATGTTAAAATATCAGTGGCAATGGCTTCGAACTAGAGGTAGATAGATTAAAACAACATAGAACCACAACTTACAGTGTAGTTGCCACCAGGAGATACTAGAAAGATAAAATGTATACGTATATTTAATTTTTCAGTGATAAGCATACACTTTCAGGAAGAAAATCTGCTGGAGGAATTGTGGCAGAAGAATTGTGAATGTCAGATAAAATTGTCGATAGTTTCTTTTATAATCTCTGGAAACACTTCTGAGCCCGTTCTGGTTGGGCGGGCTGGAAAGTGGGCTCTCCCTTGTGGCTCAGCTGGACAGTCACCCTGCCCTTCTCCCCCGGGGGATTCATACAGTGTGGAATGTGGTGGTGGGGCGGGGTGGGGGGACTTGTGCAGGTGAGGGGAGGGTTGCTCACACATTGTGTGCTCACATCAGATGGACTTCAGCGGTGGACCACACTTGTAGCGAGTCCCTGTATTCAATACACAGTTTCTCTTACTCTGGGAAACTATGGAGTCTGCCTGGGTTTTACTGGGTCGACATAGGATGCCCTCAGTTTACCTCTGTGAAATGTTCAGCTCGAACATTTTAGTTGGACAAGTCAGAGGACACTTGAAACCCTAGTCAGGAGTGACGAATTGTCATCCTCACTAGGGGGCTTTGTGGACAGGGAGAGAATGGGGCTTCTCGATTGCATTTGCTCGGTGGGCCCCCGACTCTCACATGGGATAGATACGGAGCTCTTCACCTCTGTACCTCAGCGCGCTCCCTGCATCACACCCATAGCTTCAGGGTCGGATGCAGTGTCTCAGTTTCGTCTTTCTCAGTAGTCCAGGTTTTATTCATCTTCACTCAGAGACCAGAGGTTGCTCAGACTCTGGGCCTTCCTACAGCTCCTCTGAGCTCTTTTAATAATGGCACTTTTTATGAGGTATGTTTCCCTGACTCTAAAGCAGGTTGTGCTTTTCTGTTGTCATCCTTGATTTGAAGATCTAAAAGCATATTTAAGTTGTAACAAATCTGACCTTATATATTAGAAAAGGGGAAATTGAGCATTTGTGGGTAATGAAGACTGCATTTCCTTTGCAAGTGTGAATCCAGTGTGTAACTCATGCACTCTCTGGCCGGGCACAGGAAAGACCCGTGCCGTGTGGATGGTCTGGCTCCTCTTGTCTCCCGGGTAAAATTCTTTCTCAGAACCTCAGGCTCTTAATAGTTTCTTCCACGCAGTTCTTTTTAGTCTCTCTGGTTGACTGTCCTCATAAGGACTACTTTGTAGCTTGATTAAAATGTTGAGTACCCTTGCGAAGTTACTTGAGGAGAAGCTGTTTCAGCGCAAGAATAATGCCCATAAAAGCACTTACTTTTGCACAGTGAGTTTAAGCAGGGCATACCCATGACTTGGAGTTTCTTCCCACTGTGCCGGGCCTCAGGGAAGGTCCTGATCTCTGGAGGAAACCTCTGGGGTCTGGCTCTTAGCCTTTGCCCATCAGCATCTAACAGGTTCCTGTTGCCCGCTGTCCAAGACACTCATGCTCACTACAGACCTCTGCCTGGGGTTTGGTCCCCTGGAAAGTCCCTCAACTGAAACTTGAGCCACACTGGTGTGAGGCTCCTCACATCTTCCCACCTCTGGGGTTCAGTTTCCATGGTGGCTGCCCTCCCAGCGTTCCTCACCAGCACTAAGCTCAGAGGAGAGGAGAGAGCCGGGAGTGAGACTTAGTCCTCTGTGCTTCCTTTGCTAGTGTCAAAGCACCAGTGTGCCCAGTCCCCTGGGGAAGCAGGGCAGGAGGGCAGGAGTGTCTGGGGAAGGGGCCTTCTCTTTTTCCTAATTGCACTATTCTAGTTTCTCGCTTCAGTCTGGAGATATTTAAGACCTCCATGGGGTCATGATCCGTTGACTTAGCAAGTCTGCCTTATCTGTGGAGCTTGGGGTGAGAAACAGGACCATGTCTGATGTCCATAGTTCATTTCCCCTAGGCTGTTTTTTTCCCCACAGATTATGTTCACCTGAACCATTTTATTTTTTATTTACCAAAGTACTGTACTTGGCTATTTGCAGTGTTTTCAAAACCAAATGTTTCTTTTTGTGTTTTTAATCTTCAATACTTGGTGCAATAGAAGCTGCAAAGATGTGCCACTTTATCTATGAAATGGAGTTTTGTATACCAATAAATTCTAGTTTAAAAACAAAGTTTCAAGCTGTGCATGTTTTCTTTTGTATGGTGTTGGGGATTGAACCCAGGGCTTTGTGCATTCTGGGCGAGCAGTCTGCCACTGAGCTGTGTCCCCAACTCAAGTTGTTTTTTGTCAGCATCTGGTCATTTGAGTGAATGAGAAGGACCAAGAAAGCATGCTTGGAAATGGCCTTTGTAGGGGTCTTTGCATGCAGATGTGTGTGTGCGTGCATGTGTGTGTGCTAGTTGGGTTGAGTGTTGTTCCAGCTGGGTGGTCTCGGGACTGACATTGGTGGAGCTTCGGTACAGGTGAGTACGACCATGGCACACGCTGGCAGCGCCCTCAGGCCCTGGACACCTAAGGTTTCTGCCTGGTACCTCAGAACAGCTCTGGTATTCTGCTGTTGTCTCACTACTGAGCACTGTGTCAGTTGTCACTTTGGGATTCCTCCAGGACCTGAGGGTTGGCTTGATCCCATTCCAAGAGGCTTGTGTCTGAGGACACACATGGACAGCAGTGACTGGGACACAGACTCCCCTAGAAGTGGTGCACAGAGGAGCAGGGAGAGTGGGGGCCAGAGGAAACCAGAGGGATGGGCAGCTCCAGGGCTTCCAACAGGGCCAGTTCACACCAGGGCTCTGGCCAATCAGGAGGTGGCTGAGGGTGGCCCACTAGACCTCACCATCCTTGTGACTTTGACTTCGACTCCTACTGTTGCCTGTTCGTAATTTCGTACTCAACATTCAGCTTTCTGAATTGGCTCTCTTTACAGCAAAAGGGCCAGAAAATACTCTGGTGACTGGCAGAGAAATTCTCCCATGGTCACGTAAACCTTCCTAATGTTATTTTAGTGTCAGTCCACACCTGAGAGACTGGACAGCTCAGGGTAGATATATACCATCCAGTTCCTGAGCCAGGAAAGATGATGTGAAGGACCAGAGTCCTGTCCCGGCTCAGGAGCTGCCCCAATTGCAAAACTTGATGGCCTCCTGAATTCCACTCCCAAGAATTCAGTTGGGGCCAGGTTCCCTTTCTTCAGGATCAAAGGGATTTTGTGTCTGGGCCAGGGGATCTATCAGACCTTTCCAGCTAGGGGCTGAATGAATCTTTCAGGATGAAGTGTTCACAGGACAGCTGGGGATGAGTGACCATGCCCTTGTTCATGCGCCCCTTCTTGGTAATTGCTCATGGTTAAATGCCAGGGGTTCCGAGTTATTTATCAATCAGAAACATCACAAGCACCTAGATTTACTCTTGTACTTTTACTTCCCTTCAATGCACATTCACAAAGTATTATGGCTTGTACAATAGTCATAAAATGTGCGGTGTCAGTGTGGTTCTAGTTGGACGGTGGAGAAAAGAATACTCTCAGACTTACAGTTGGGATCCTAAGGAAAATGGTTACATACAGGTCACATAATTTATAGTAGTATTGTATGCTAGTCACCCAGAGTCAAATACAAGCAATGCAGGGAATCTGTCTATACCCCAAAGACCTAGAGAATCCAGCTGAGGGCCTGAATCCCATGGCAATGTCCTGCATTCAGCTGAAGACCCAGAGCCCATGACAATGCTTCCCATGAGTCCCACTGGAGGCCTGGAGCCTTTGACAATGACTCATGCAAGTCTGCTTTGTGGATCTGCACTGGGAAGGCCCAAAAGTGAGCAGTGGAAGCTAGAAGGTCTGTGCCAGCGAGTTAAAGGGTATGTGCCAGTAGGTTGAGGTTTCTACGCTGGAGCCAAGAAGTGACGCTCAAAATAAGGACCAGGGCTCCCCTGAAAGGTACCACAGCCATCCTCAGTGACAATGAGGTCCTGAGCTCCTCTGATGATGCGAACAGCCGAGCCCATGTCAGGAAGGCAGTGTGACAAGCTTCTGGAGACTGAGCAGCTCCAAAAGAACTAACAGCCCCAAACATCAACACTCACCTAGGAGAACCCACACTACTGTTCCTCTCCAGGTCTCCTTTTTATGCTGATGACAATCCTCAGGTGGGTCATTCACACTCAGCACCATACTGATTCAGTTCAGCTGGTGTTTAAGTTGACCACCAGTTACCAACCC